>CAKNYM010052048.1:169763-189177 GCA_932195095.1 Andricus curvator
CATTTACTCCGTATTCTTTAAGAACTTCCCAAAGTTTACTTCTATTTGACTCTTACAAATCCTTTCGAGTCCCTTCAAATTATTGAAATCTATTACAAATTCCTTGGAATCTTTTAAAATAGCGTAAAACATTTCAAATCCTTGGAAATCTTTTTGAAAAATTTGTTGGAAAATTTTAAAATACCCTCAAATATTGATATTCCTTCCAAATATTTCGAAATCCTTTGGAACTTCTTAAAGCTCTTTAAAATTGCTTGGAATTAAAAAAAAATAGCCTTAAATCTTTCAAATCTTTCAAATTCAAATTCAAATGATTGAAATCTATTAGAAATTCCTTGGAAGCTTTTAAATTACCCTAAAATATTTCAAATACTTTGAAATCCTTGAAACTATTTAAAACCTTTGAAAATTCCTTAGAATTTTTAAAAATATCCTTGACTCTTACAAATTCTTTCGAATCCCTTCAAATTATTGAAATCTATGACAAATTCCTTGGAATCTTTTAAAATACCCGAAAATATTTATAATCCGACGAAATATTTCGAAATCTTTGAGAACTTTTGAAAGCTCTTTAAAATTGCTTGGCATTTTTTAAAATAGCCTTAAATCTTTCATATCATTTAAATTCAAATTCAAATTATTAAAATCAATTAAAAATTCCTTGAAATATTTTTAATTACCCTAATATATTTCCAATTCTTTGAAATCTTTTGAAATCCTTGAAACTTTATAAAGCTTTTGAAAATTCCTTAGAATTTTTAAAATTACCCTAAAAATCATTTGAATTCCTTTGAAATTCTTCCAAATCATTGAAATCTATTAACAATTTGTTAGAAATTTTTAAAATGCCCTACAAGATTTAATAAACTATAGTGACTTTATCTTAAAAAATGGACTAAAAAGTGATTCGAGAAAAAAATTCACTAAAAGTGAACGTGTAACAGCCCTGATTATTCTTGAGAGTAAAGTTATTCAAAGTGCTTCTTAAAGAAATGTCCTGACTTTTTTCAATTTTTTTTTCCCAAAATTCGTGACTTTTCCCCTTTTCGTGACAAGATTCCCCGACCTTTCCCTGATATGCAGATTTCCTCTGAGTAACACCCGTTCCTACACAATAATATTGTACACAAAATATATTGTACACAACGCATACTGATAATATTTTTCCTACACAAAATATTTTCTACACAAAATATTTATTACACAGAATCTAATACTATTATATTTTTCCTACACAAAATTTTTCTTACGCAGAATATTTCCTACAGAGAATTTAATATTGTTTAATACTGTTATTTTTTTCTTACACAAAATATTTTCTACCCATAATATTTCCTACACAGAATTAATTATTGTTCAATACTGTTATATTTTTCCTACACAAAATATTTTCTACACAAAATATTTCCTACACAGAATTTACTGCCGTTATATATTTTTCCTACACGAAATATTTTCTACACAGAATATATCCTACACATAAATAAATAGTAATTATGTATTTTATACTGAAAATATTTTTCGAATATTGTACAAAAAATTATTCTGTCCAATATTTTTCCTACACAAAATATGTTCTACACAACATACTTAAAACAGTAAATAAAATACTTTTTTACGCGAAGTAGACCCTACATAAAATAAAATTATTATAGTTTTACTTTCAATATTGTTGCTGCTATATGGCAAATATTCTGAGTGAAAATATTCAACACAGGCATATTCTACACAAAAATATTAAGTGTGAAACTTTTCCTACAAAAAACATATTTTACATAAATTATTCCCCAAGGGGGACTATAGACGACATTATTAGTTATGCCTTGAAAGTAAGTTCTTATTTAACATATTTGGTAATTATTTAAACCATTTTTATCCGGTAAATCGTAAAAGGTTATTATTTTGCTGGGATTAATGAAACAATTACCGAATGCTAAAAGTAATTTGTCTTTGTTTAAGAAGATTTATGTGGGATCTACTTTGTCTAGAAAGTATTTTATTTACTGTTTTAAATATGTTGTTTGGAATATATTTTGTGTATAAAAAATATTGCACCTAATATTTTTGTGTACAATATTTTAAGAATATCTTTGTAATAAAATATTACTATTCAATTATGTGTAGAAAATACTTTATGTAAGAAAAATATTGGACAGAATAACTTTTGTACAATATTTCAAAAATATTTTCAGCATAAAATAAGTACTATTTATTTCTGTGCAGGAAATATTCTCTGTAGAAAATATTTTGTGTAGGAAAAATATTACTGTATTAAATTTTGTCTAGGAAATATTATGTGTAGAAAATATTGTGTCTAGGAAAAAAATAACAGTATTAAACAATATTAAATTCTGTGTAGGAATTATTTTGCGTAGAAAATATTTTGTCTAGGAAAAATATGATCAGTAAACTTTATGTGCAATATATTTTGTGTAGACAAGTTTGTGTAGGAACAGCGTTTTCCCGTTTCCTCTGACCTACGGCCACCCTGAACTTACTTTAGAAATCCCCCCCCCCCCCCAGGAAGTATTTGTAAGATTTTCCGAACCCTTCTCGCCTATGTACACTTGTGTTTTCTGATCACATCCAGTCTCCTTATCTCCTATCTTATCTACAATTCGAGCCTTCTAAGGCAGACTTCTGGTTGCAGACACAGCTGCAATGGCTACCCCTACAGAATTATAATTTGCGGTTTCGTGGCAAGCAATTGCACTTGTATTATGAAAAACACCGATTTATTTGAAAATACGATCAGAATTACAAAATGGAATAATAGTGATCCTGTTATTACTTGTCTGATGAAAAAGAAGAAACAGGCTTGAAATCTATATACCAAGAGGGGAAATACCTCTTAAAATACTCATGAGCAATCTATAAACTACGTTAAATATAGAGAGGGGGGGGGCGAAAAAATTATGGTTACCAACAGGGGGAGAGGAGGTGTCAATGAAAGTAATTTTACGAACTTAGAACGTTTAGTACGTTTCCTGATAATAATAAATTTTAACAAAGTTCGTAAATTTTGCAAAATATGGATCTCCAACAATACAGTTCAATAATAGCGTAATAAGTTTGAAAATCACTTTCATATTTCAGATTTTGCGCTCTTTCCCCTATTCCCTTCTTTTCCAACTTTTTAAATAATTCTTATTTTTCCCCCTGTTCCAAAAAGTTCCCCTTTTTCTGGTTGTTTCGTTTAAATGGGAATTCATCTCGTTTGGTTAGAAATTTTACTGTCTGGTTAAAAATTTAATTATTTTTATGAAAATGTAACTATTTTGTCAATAAAATATATTTTTCGGCCAAACATTAGTTAAAAGTTCAGCTAATTAGCTAAAAAGTAATTCTTTTTGTTTTAAGATTCATCTCTATGGTTAAAAATGTAACTATTTTTTTGAAAGTTGGTATCACTTTTGGTTGAAAGTTAATTTTTTGAATTGCAAATTTAACTATTACATTTTTTGCTGCAAATGTATCTTTTTTAGTTAAACAATCAAATAATTGGTTGAAAATTTTTTTTTTTACTTGAAAATTCAACTACTTCAAAATTCAAATGTTGGTTGAAAAATCATATTTTTGGTTGAATATTGAACACTTTTGTTGAATACTCAGTTTTTTAAAGATTCATTATTTTAGTTGAAAATTTAAGTATTTTTAGGAAAATTCTTCTTTTTTTTTGTTTCAGAATAAATTGTTGTAACTGAAAATGTAACTATTCCATTTTTAGTTGAAAATTCATATTTTCAATTAAGAACTGATCTTCTCTAGATGAAAATTCAACTATTTGGTGAAAAATTCACGTATTTTGTTGAAAATTCGTCGTTTTGGGTAGAAAATTAATGTTCTTGGTTGAAAATTCATCCTTTTTGGTTAAAAATCCAACTGTTTGGTTAAAAAATAATTTGTTTTGTTTGAAAATTCAATTACTTTGTTCAAAATTCGTCTTTCTACGTTGAATTCAACTGTTTTTAATTTCAAATTAAAGTCTTTTTTGGTTGAAATATCAATTATTACATGTTTCGTTGAGGTTTTCATCTTTTTAGTTTAAAAACGAACTACTTAATTTACATTTCAAATACTTTGTTAAAAATTCCTTTTTTTATTGAAGATTCATCATTTCCATTTTAGTTGAAAATTTAACTATTTGATTGTTAATTACTTTTTGGCTTCAAGATTCCACCATTTTTTTTAATTCATGGTATACATTATTCAATGGTATACATGCATTTTGTTGAAAATTCGTCTGTTTTTGTAGAACATTAATCTTATTGGTAGAAAATTAACATTTTTGGTTGAAGATGTAACTATTTGTTTAATAATTCATCTTTTTGTTTGAAAATTTACGTTATACTTGATTAAAAAAATTTTTTTTTCAAGATTCACGTTTTTGGTTTAAAATTTCACTATTTTGTTGAAAATTCGTTCCTTCATAAGTCTAAAATTCAACTACATATTTGATACAAAATTGATTTATTTTATTGTAAATTCGTCTTTTTGGGTAGAAAATTAATCTTGTTTGTTGAAAATTCATATTTTTGGTTGAGGATTCAACCATCTGGTTAAAAATTCATCATTTCGTTTAAATTCAAAAGATTAAATTTGTTTGTTTGCTGAAGTTCAATTGTTTGAACTGAATACTTAACAATTTCATTTTTGATTGAAAATTTATCTTTTTAGTTGAAAATTCAACTGTCTTAAAAAAATTAGACTTTCTGGGTGGCAAATTAAACTATTTTTTTAAAAATTCAACTATTTTGTTGAAAATTCGTCTGTTTTGATAGAAATTTAACCTTACTGGTGGAAAATTCACAGTTTTTTTTTTGAAAATGTAACTTTTTGGTTAAAAATTTATCATTTTTGGTTGAAAATTTAACTACATACATGGCTGAAAGTTGAAACATTTTGTTACAAATTAATTTTTTCTTTAAATTCACGTTTTTGGTTTAACATTTCACTATTTTGTTGAAAATTCATTTTTTTTGTTAAAAATTAATTTTTTATCTGTCAATTGAACTATTCTATTTTGGGTTGAAAATGTATCCTTTATAAATCGGAAATTCAACTAATTGATAGAAAATGCATTTATTATGTTAGAAATTCGTCTTTTTGCGTAGAAAATTAATCATGGTTTTCGAAAATTCATCTTTTTAGTTGAGGATTCAACTATTTGGTTAAAAAATCGTCGTTTTTGGTTGAATTCAACTGACTGAAAATTCGTTTTTTTTTTTTTTGCTAATGATTAATTTTTTAAACTGAAGATATATCTATTTCATTTTTGGTTGAAAATTTATCTTTTTAGTTGAAAATTCAACTGTCTTAAAAAAATTAGACTTTCTGGGTTGCAAATTAAACTATTTGTTTAAAAGTTTAACTATTTTGTTGAAAATTCGTCTGTTTTGATAGAAATTTAACCTTACTGGTGACAAATTCACAGTTTTTGTTGAAAATGTAACTTTTTGGTTAAAAATGTATCTTTTTTGGTTGAAAATTTAACTACATACATGGCTGAAAGTTGAACTATTTTGTTACAAATTATTTTTTTTAAGATTCACGTTTTTGGTTTAACATTTCACTATTTTGTTGAAAATTAGATTTTTTTTTTTTAATAATTTTTCATCTGTCAATTGAACTATTCTATTTTTGGTTGAAAATGTATCCTTTATAAGTCGAAAATTCAACTAATTGATAGAAAATTCATTTATTTTGTTGGAAATTCGTCTTTTTGCGTCGAAAATTAATCATGTTTTTCGAAAATTCATCTTTTTAGTTGAGGATTCAACTATTTGGTTAAAAAATCGTCTTTTTCGGTTGAATTCAACTGATTGAAAATTCATTTTTTTTGTTGTTAATGATCAATTTTTTAAACTGAACACATAACGATTTCATTTTTGGTTGAAAAATTATCTTTTCAGTTGGGAATTCAACTGTTTTCTAAAAAAGTAGACATTCTGGATTGAAAATGTAACTATTTGGTTAAAAGTTAAACTATTTTGTTGAAAGTTCGTCTCTTTTCCTGGGAAGTTCAATTGTTTGGTTGTTAATCAAACTGTCTCTTTTGGTAGAAAATTAATCTTTTTTTGGTTGAAAATGCAATATATTTCCACTCGAAAGCTTAGGAATTTAAAGTGTTACATATTGAATTCAATTAAGCTATCTACATTAATTTTATGCAAAAGAATTTATTCCCCTATTATTCCCCTATTTTCGTGAAAAAACACACTATTTCCTCTCTTTCCAGAACCAAAAGCTACGTTACTTTAGGGGGGGAGGGGGTCAAAAATAGCAAAATTTTTCACGTAATTTTTGGACGGACCTTTATCTTTTATCATTTGTATCGTTATCATTAAACTGAGTCAATCTGTAATATGAATCACAATAATTATTCACATTAGTCATATTGGTACTCTTGATTTTTAAACACAAATTACAATAATGTGGACATTATACTCTGTTATCTGATTTTGAGAAGAAGAAGTCGTATTTCCTGCAAAGAGGTATTTAAAGTTTCTCATGAATAAGATATGAGTATATAAGATGACAGTTATTTAAACGTTTATGAGTCTGCAGCCTTGAAGAGACATGAAGAAAAGAAAACGGTCTTTTCAGCACATCTCAGAAATTTCATAGTACGTTCTATAAAAAGGAAACTACCTTTCAAGTTTACTCGGTCTCGTTTCGACTTGGGAATCTCCACCTGCCAGAAGCAGACATCTCGGAGCATTGAAGATTTTAAGCGAATTTAAGCCATTAGGGAAAGAGATAAATAATCTGCGTCTGGGGTCAGAGATAATAATATAGTGAGCTGGAATCATTTCAATTTATTTCAATTCAATTTTGGGACTGATATTTTTGACGCTTATGTCTTTTAGACCTGTAACGAACTCTAACAATAGTATATTATGCACCTAGGGGGAGAAAAAGTGCCTCTCCCCCTTGGCGCATACGATATTTTTTATAACAAATGGATGATTTCCGACATTTCTCGAAATACAGTCATGATTTCAGTCCATATTAGATTTTGTATGATGATGATGATTATTATTATTATTATTATTATTATTATTATACCATTAAGCCCCCTTTCGGGGTAGGCGTGACTTGCTCGGTTGGAAAATAGTAGTGTGTATATGGGTATATAGGTATAAAGTAGGTAGGTATAGGCATGAGGTAGATAGGTATATAAGTGTTAGGTATAGATATTTTAGATTGATCTGGAATTCTCGTGTTATTTATTTGAATAAATGACACGTTTAATACGCAACACTGCTCCGACCCAGGTTGCTGATCAATCTCTCTAGCGATAACCCCAAGTGAAGAGCCTCACAAAATTGTTATGTATGGTTCCCCACTTGGGCCCATTAGTATCCAAGGTCTTTGTTTCAGGCGTCCTTCATTCTACTGTCACTCTGTTTACAAACTATTTGTCGCCACACTTTTCTGTCCTGGCATACTACTCTAGCTTCCTTCACGTCCATGCATTTTTTCATGCAAGCTCTTGTGTTTCTGCGGCTTCTTATGTCTCTTCGGATTAATGTCTCATTTACAGATTCTAAACATTCTTTCGGCGGTCTACTTCTGGGCATTCTGCCATTTACTTTACCTTTACACACTTGTTTGGTCAGTCGTTCATCTTTCATTCTTTCAAGATGTCCAAACCATCTTAACTGATTTCTTTCCCATATGTCAACTAGTGTCTCTCCTGTACCACATTCTTCGAGGATTGTCTCGTTTCGGACTTTGTCCATCAGTGTTTTCCCGCATATTATGCGCAGAGGTTTCATGCCGATCGCGTTGATTTTACTCCTGTCCTTTTCTTGACACGTCCATGTCTCGCTACCGTATAGTACAGTCGGTACGAATATAGAATTATATATGGCCATTTTAGACTTTTTTTATATGTTTTTATTTCTGAGAATGGACCCTGCTCTACCGATAACCTTCTTACCCTTATTTATGCGCCTATCTATCTCACCATTTATTTTTCGTTGCTAGTGAATAGACTACCTAGATATACGTACTTGTCAACTTGTTCTAATCTCTCATCATTTAGGACAATGTTGCATATTGTTTTCTCACTTTTTCCCTCAAACACCATGATTTTACTTTTATTTGCGTTAATTTTGAGGTCCATGTTCTTAATGCTTTTATTCAGTTTGCTCAACCTTCTTTGCAAGTCTTCGATTGACTGTCACAACAACCTTATCATCTGCGAACGCTAACCCACGCACCCTCCCTGTCCCGAGATCCACACCTTCTTCGTCGAAGAGCGACATTCTTAGACACTTGTCCAGGAGTATAATAAATAGCCATGAGGACATAACGCATCTTTGCCTAACACCTTGCATAAATTCGAACTAATAACTCAGTTTCCCATTAACCCTTACACTCGCTTTGCTACCAGCATAATATATATTATTTTTATTGCTCGTAGGAGCCATCCATTAACTCCGTACTCTTCCAGGACTTCCCAAAGTTCACTTCTATACACCTTGTCAGAAGCTTTTTCTTGGTCAACAAATGCGCAGAAAACTTTTTTCCTTACTCTCAAACTTTTTTCTGTGATCTGTCTTAAGCTAAATATTTGATCTGTACATGATCTTCCTGGCATAAATCCACTTTGGACTTCTTATATCTTTTCTTCTGCGATTTCCATTACCCTCCGAATAAGTATTTTTGAGTATATTTTACTTACGGTACTTAGTAGGCTGATACCTCTGTAATTACTGCAGTTGCTTTTACCCATGTGAGAATTTAGCTCGGCAGCCAGACATTTACTGTCGGCCACGGTCGGCCCTACTTTGCCAGCCAAAGTTTAGTAACCAAAGTTGAACCATCTTTGGGGATTTCCAACAACCACTATCAGGCCAACATAGGCTAACGACACTGGTAGCCGGAGAAAGGTCGACTGTCAGCCCAACTCTGGCCGAAGGTTGGCCCGATGATCGGTGATCAAGGTGATGCACCCGACGGTAGATCAAACTTTGGCCCGAGTATGAGCAAACCGTCGGATAAACTCTGGTTCGTTGTTTCAAAAAGACCGTGAAAGTACGATCGGCCCGATTCTGCGCAAGAGATAGCCCTGTCCATCGGCATAACATTGGCTTATACGCGTCATCATGATGCACCCGACGCGACGGTCGATCAAACCTCGGCCCAAATATGGGCCGGCCGTCGGATATACTAGGGTTCATTATTTCAAAGCGACCGAAATTTGAGTACGAATAGCTGGATTTTTGTGTAGACATACCCATATTCGTACCGAAATTTCGATGCACGTAGACACTTCCTTTTTTTCAAGAAAAAAATTCTAAGCTCCATCTTTATGATAAACAGTAAATGTTCCGAAAAATTTACATTAGATGTCATTCTTAATCATTTTAAAATAGTCTGAAACACCTGAAAAGCAAAACGTTACACGAAAGTTTAAAAACATTTGTTATTAAACCAATTTTCGCAGTACGCGATCAAATTTCTAAGTTCCGTCGATGCAAATTTTAAATGCTCATTAAAAATTACATTTCATGTCATTATCAAAAGTTGTAAAATGGCCTAAAACGCGAAAAAATAAAATATTACATGAAAAAAAAATTTTTTTAAAAGAAATTTTAGGGGAAAAATTGTTTGAAGACAAATTTTTGAAAACAAAAATTAAAACAAAAATTTTGAAAAACAAAATTTGAAAGGGTTTCAGCTCGGGGCTACGAAACCCTAAAAATTGTAATCGGTTTAAATTATTCATTTAAAAATTATTTCATTTATATTCCCGCTAACAGTTCATTTATTTAACATCTACATGATGTCGCATAATAATAAAAAAATTAATGAGAAAAAGAGTTAAAAAATTGTTTTATACACCGCAGGCATGATTCACGCGTATTACGTGCCTGTTTTCAGGAACTTAAGTAGCCCTTTATGGGTCAGTGGCGGGAGCAGTACAATAATGGGGCCATTATTGTACTGCTCCCACCACTATCCACTATCCATTATTGTCCACGTATCATTGGAGCATTGAAGCAATACTTCTCGTACATGATAAACCTACAGATAAAGGGAGAGGTACAGAAGGGGGTCGGTGGTGGGTGGGGTGGGGTGGGGGGGGGGGTTTGAAATTTTTCCAAAATTTGAAATTTTTTGGAAAATTTTAAAATTTGTTTGAATTTTCAAAAAATTTGAGAATTTGAAAATTTTTGAAAATTATAGAATTTTTTACAATTTTTGAAAATTTAAGAAATTTTGAAAATTTTTGGATATTTTTGAAAATTTTGGAAATTTAAGAAATTGTTAGAAAATTTTGAATATTTAAAAAATTATTCAAATCCCCCAAAAAATGTCAAATTTTCAAAAATATCCAAAATTTTCATATTTTTCGAAAATTTTCAAATTTTTTAAAAGTTTTAAAATTTTTCAAAAATTTTCAGACGAGCAAATATCAACCGGCTCAGTAAAAATCTGGTTAACCGGCACTAAAAATGAATTGTACCGATTCGACTCGCCATGTCAGACCTCCCCTGTGATACATGATAATCGGGGGCACGAAACTTGCAAATCATGCCCTTGGTGTATAAAGTATAATGTGCACCATGGAACTACGTCGGTCATTACGCCTTGTGTGTTTGCAATACTCGTCTCCGCCTCGCGCTCGTCTACGACTTGTATTGCAAACTCACACGCGGCGTATAATGACCGACTTAAGTTCCTTGGCGCACAATGTACTATTTTTTTCAACTGCTTTGAGCTGTGCCTTATAAGGATGGTTTTTTCATTGACTTTCAATTTTGTAGGTATAGAGTAATGGGTAAGACTCCCGACTGCTAGGCGATAGATTCAGGTATAGATGTAGGTTGGAAACCTCGTAGCGTTAGAAATTTTATTTGTAATATAATGTTTAAAAATGTAATATATGTATTCATTCTAAGCAGGATCATTAACATTTATAGTCAAAATACTCGCAATCAATTATTATTTCTTTTTTGAATACCTATTTTGTTTATTTCCACCTGTGTAGTACGAACCTTCACGAACACATTGGCCCAATCTTGGGTCCCCATCTCGGGCCGATGGTCGGCAAAACACCTCGGCCCAGCGTGATCATTTCGCTTGTTGAGCCGTCTACGGGTAACAAGGTTAGTTCATTGCTTCCATACACTGTCGGTCCCGTATTGAAAAGCAAAGTTGTCCCTGCATTGTAGCCCAAGGCTATGCCGATCTCGTTAAACACACTGGCCCAATCTTGGGTCTTCATGTCGGGCCGATGGTCGGCAAAAACCTCGGCCCAGCGTGATCATTTCACTAGTTGGGCCGATCTTCGGCTGACAAGGTTGGACTGAGTTTTACAAAGTCGGGCCGACTTTGGGCCGACGGGAAATTCGCACATATTTTACTTACGGTACTTAGTAGGCTGATACCTCTGTAATTACTGCAGTTGCTTTTATCTCCCTTTCTTTTGTATATTGGTACGATAATCGCTTTTCTCCAATCGTCTGGGACTTCCCCCGTCTCGATACATAAATTTATCAATTCGCACAACCTGTGAGGTATGTACTCGCCACCGTATTTAAGCATTTCAGCGCTGAAACTATCTACACCAGCAGCCTTACCGTTTTTCAAGTTCTTAATTATGTCTCTGACCTCAGTGACACAGACTTTTTCAATTGGGTTTTCTAATGCATTATGTTCTATGTCGCAGTTTTGTTGTCCTATATCTTCACCTCCTAATAGTTCTTTAAGAGTCTTTTAAAGCGTCTACTATCTCGTCTATATCATATAGCATTTCACCTTTGCTGTTTCTCATGCTGGCAAACTCTGTACTTTTACTTTCCTTCAACTGTGTATATAATAGTTTCATAATTCCTTCAAAGTAGTTTTGTATTTTGTTCTCTTCTTCTGTTCTGATTTTTTCTTTACTCTCCTTGACTAGTCGTTTAACTTTCCTCTTTTTGTCTTTGTAATCATTTTCGAGTCTATTTCTCTCCTCATCGCTAAGACCTGTCATGTTGAATGTTCTCTAGTGCGCTTTTTTCTTTTCTTGCTGGGCTGCTTGAATTTCATCATTACACCACGCTTCACCAGACTTTCTTCCTACCACTGCCGTACCGCACAGCTCGAAAAATTATCATTTCGAATTCAAAATTTGATTTGTCTTTGTATTTCAACAATTGTTTGTATTATTTTGTAAATTTCTATTTTCAAATTGATCAAAATGAAGACTTTAGTTTGTCTATTATTGAAAAAAATAACTAATGCTTCCTCTATGAGGAAGTAAATACATTTGCTAACCGGAAGCAAAGTGCTCGTGAAATGAGCACCATATAATTATAAATACAAACAAAGTGGAAACACTCGAGATCGAATTCACAGCTAGTTTATTTCTTGTTTTTCGTTTTGGTATTTCAAGTTCGGTTTCTAATATATAAGGAATAATGAAGCAAAATGATATTTTTAGTTGGTTAGAATTTCTTTCAAGTATTAAACAAATATAAAAAATAAAATTACACATGAAACGTTATTCCGAGCCCTAAAGCTGTAATAAGAGTGGTTCATCGTCATTCGCTCCCTTTACTTCTTCTTAATTCTCGACTCTAATGAAAGAACGAGAAGTATGGCAGAGAGGAAGGGTATTCCCCGAGAATCCTTTAACCAGCGGTCGGTAATATAAACTTTTGACACCACCAGTATTACCGCGATAATTAAACCAACTCCCATTCAAGAGCGCAGCGAACTGCAGGATATCTCATCGCGTTTCCGTTACTTACGCGCTCCAAGTTCTACTAAAAGTACGTCGGTTATGGCTTCAATATGTAGTAAAACGCCCACATAGTGGTGCTACCTAAACCATCTTTCTTTTTCCAGGGAACTGCAAGTTACTACCTGTATTGCAGCAGTCTTATAACCAGCATCGAATTTAATTTTTTTTTTAACACACCTATGTGTGTACAATAGGGTGGGTCGAAAATAAATACTTTTGGAATTCGAAATCGCTACAACGCGGAAAAGTAGCGCATTGGGGTCCTAAAAAAGTATAATTAATTTGGAATCGATCGGCATGCAGCTTAGTTACCCGCGCTCGAAAAAAAGGTTTCACAAATTTCTTGTTTGCAGAGTTTTAAAGTTTTTTTGAGTTTCAATTTTTTTTACATACCTGCAGGTCAAAAAAGTCTTCTCAATTTTTTTAGGACTTTAATCTATGCTTCTCTGAGAGATAATTCCTATTCAATTTCGGAGATTTTTTTCAACACGTTTGCAAATAGGAGGAGAATTATTTGTGGTATATGAAAACTTTTTAGTGACAAAAATGCATTAGAAAAAAATCCCCAAGACCCAGGAATTGAAATTGGCAAAACAGCGAATTTTTTAAATTTTGATTTTGGTATTTTATGAACTTATCTTCATAACATGTAGTTGAAAAATTTTGGTGAGCATGTGTGGGTTTCTTAAACATAGAAATACAAGAGAAAAAAAATCCACAAGACCCAGGAATCGAAATTGGCAATACTGAATATAATACAATATACTACTTTTAATCACTGAAGTTAAGCATTGTTGGGCGCAGTTAGTACTTGGATGGGTGACCGCTCAGGAATACTGCGTGGTGTTGGCCCGTCGTGGGTGTAGTGGGCCCACATTGGTAGTAAATATCTACCTAGAAACACTACCCGAATCGGGTAGTGAGGCAATGAACTTTCGAGTTCGAACTGCTGATCAATGTATGTATGTATTTTATGAACTTATCTTCATAACATGTAGTTGAAACATTTTTGTAAGCATGTGTGGGTTTTTTTAAACATAGAAATACGCACTAGAAAAAAAATCCACAAGACCAAGGAATCGAAATTGGCAATAGAGCGAATTTAAAAATGTTTGATTTTGGTATTTTATGAACTTATCTTTATAACTTGTAGTTTAAACATTTTGCTGAGCATGCGTGGGTTTTTTAAACATAGAAATACACTAGAAAAAAAATCCACAAGACCAAGTAATCGAAATTGGCAATACAAAGAATTAAAAAATTTTTGATTTTGGTATTTTATGAACTTATCTTCATAACATGTAGTTGAAACATTTTTGCGAGCATTGTGAGTTTTTTTAAACATATAAATACATTAGAAAAAAAAATCCACAAGACCCAGGAATTGAAATTGGCAAAACAAAGAATTTAAAAATTTTTGATTTCGGTATTTTATGAACTTATCTTTATAACTTGTGCTTTAAACATTTTTCTGGGCATGTATGTTCTTTAAACATAGAAATACACTAGAAAAAAATCGAAAAGACCCTGGAATCGAAATTGGCAATAGAGCAAATTTTTAAAATTTTGATTCTGGTATTTTATGAACTTATCTTTATAACTTGTAGTTTAAACATTTTGCTGAGCATGTGTGGGTTTTTTAAACATAGAAATACACTGGGGAAAAAATCTACAAACCCAGGAATTGAAATTGGAATGACAGGAAATTTTCTTATTTCGAAATTTTGTATCTAACAGAATTAATTTTTTTATTTATAGGTTTAACATTTTTCGAGCTTGTTTGGAATTTTTAAGCCCAGAAATACACCAGAAAAAAATTCGACAAGATCCACGAATCTTAATTGAAAACAGCAACTTTTAAAAATGCTGAATCGGTGTTTATTGAATTTAAAAAGTTACCTGTGAACCTGATTTCCTTAGATGCAATTCTTTTTTGAACTGAAAGAAGGAATCGTTCTTTGTGCATGCAATTTCACCCAATTTTTTTAATGCAATTTCGAAAAATGTTAAACTTATAAATAAAAAAAATTAATTCTGTTAGATACAAAATTCCGAAATAAGAAAAATTGCTGTTATTTCAATTTCACACACATGCTCAGAAAAAATGTTTAAACTACAAGTTATAAAGATAAGTTCATTAAATACCAAAATGAGAAATTTAAAAATTCGCGGTATTGTCCATTTCTATCTGGGTCTTGTGGATTTCTTTTCTAGGGTATTTCTATGTTTAAAAAATCCACACATGCTCACAAAAATGTTTAAACTACAAGTTATGAAGATAAGTTCATAAAATATCAAAATCAAAATTTAAAAAATTCGCTGTATTGCCAATTACGATTCCTGAGTCTTGGGAATTTTTTTTCTAATGCATTTTTGTCACTAAAAAGTTTTCATGTACCTCAAATAATTCTCCTCTATTTGCAAACGTGTTGAAAGAAATTTCCGAAAACGGTGGTAAATTAAATAGGAATTATCTCTCAGAAAATGATAGATTAAAGTCCGAAAAAAATTGAGAAGACTTTTTTGACCTCCAGGTATGTAAAAAAAAATTTTAACTCAATAAAATTTTAAAACTCTGCAAACAAGAAATTTGTGAAACCTTTTTTTCGAGCGCGGGTAACTAAGCTGCATGTCGATCGATTTCAAATTAATTATACTTTTTTAGGACTCCTTGCCGCGTTGTAGCGATTTCGAATTCCAAAAGTATTTATTTTCGACCCACCCCTTTGTACAATATAGGTGCATGTGGAGTGATGATAGTGGGTGGTTCAGAGGATGTTTATATATACGGATAGGAAAGGGAATTAATAATTTAAAAGAAATTTTTTGTAATAGGAGGAGAATTATTTGAGCTACATGAAAACTTGTTAGTGACAAAAATGCATTAGAAAAAAAATCCCCAAGACCCAGGAATTGAAATTGGCAAAACAGCTTTAGGCAAAACTTTTTAGTGACAAAAATGCATAAGAAAAAAAAATCCTTTTAATTTTAGTTTAGAATTTCAATTTTAACAAACATGACATTTTGTCATTTTTGTCATTTTTAAATTTTCTAAAAAACTTTTTAAAAAAATTTGTTTGTTACTAAAAAGTTTTAAAATTTAATTTTAATTTTAAAATCCAAAACTTGAAAAATCTTTTTGAAATTTTTTATGTCCTCAGGAAGCTCCTGGTGCGCAATTGCTTTGATGTCTTTCTTGATACCGGAAAAAATACTCTTGTCGTAAAAAGAATTTCTTTTTGGCCTCTGTGAATAGCTGGTAAATTTTTTCATCAGGGATTGCAGTTTGAACCCTCGTTCGGAAAATTCCGCTTAATCAAAAGAATGATGCTATTGAGTGTAAAATCATTGAAAGATTTTCACGAGGAACTTTGATATTTAGAGACCATTGAGCCGTTCAAAAACTGCGTCGCACATTCGGGGTGGGGCGAGGGGGGAGGGGGGCAGTTTTTGTTACGATTTGTAATGTCGGGGAGAGCTTAAGGCAAATTGTGACATACCCATTTTCCTCTTCATACCTTTTTTAAAGAATGCCTCTTTGTTCCCCTGTTTTCAAGAAACTTCCTATTTTTCACCTTTTTCTCATTTTTTCGCTTAAATGTCTACTATTGTCTTTTTGTTTCAGAATTCATCAGGTTTGGTTCAAAACTCTACCATTTAGTTGTAGAATTAACTCTTTTGTTCAAAATTCGTTCCTTTTTGATTTAACAATTAAATTTTTTAATGAAAATTTAATTTTTCCATTATTGATTGAAATTGATTGTTTTTAGTTGAGAATTCAACAATTTGAGATATTATATGTTTTGTTGTGTATTCGTCTTTGTCTTGTAGAAAATTTATCTTCTTGATTGAAAATTCAACTACTTGGTTGAAAGTTGAACTACCTGGTTAAAAATGCATTTATTTTTAGTTTATTTATTTTTGGTTGAGAATTGAACTATTTTGTTGAAAATTCGTTTTTTTTTGTTTGTTTGAAAATCAATTTTTCTACTACAAATTTAACTATTCCATTTTTGGTTGAAAAGCGATCGTTTTTAGTTTGGTTGAAAACTCTTCTTTTTGGGTTTAAAATTCAAAATCTTAGAAAAAAGCAAATAAGTTTGAGAGATATCTAGAAGTTTCAAAAAGATATACAAATAGTTTCAAATTGAAAAGATTTCAAAGAATTCGGAATAAAATGTAAATTTTTGAAGATTTGGAATAAAAGATTCAAAGCTTTTTAAAGATTTTGAAAGGTTTCAAGGAAATAAACAATTTTTTTTAAGATTCCTTAAAATTTGTTTAATGATTTAGGTTTTATTTTAAAAGTTTAATTTGAAGTTTTGAACATTTCAAAACATCTCGAAAATGAATCTGGAAGATTTTAAGACAATTTGTTTAACTTTGCAGTACTTAAAAATTTTGTAAGATAACTGAATTATTTTAAAAGCTGGTTGAAAGTTTTAAAAGTTTTGAGAAAATTAAAAAATAATTTAAATCTTGACCGGATATAAAAAATTTTTAAGCAAAATGTAGATTTTTAAAGATTTTGAAAAAAGAAGCTTTTTAAGAATTTTCAAACATTTCGAAAGAATCAACAAAATGTTCCTAAGATTCCTGGTAAAATTTCAAATGGATTTTTATTTTGATAAAAGAATTTCAAGACAGAGTTGGAAAAGATTTCAAAACATTTAAAATGATTTCCTAGAAAGTCGGAAAAGAATGCACAAGATTTTAAAGAAAAATTTTTCATTTATGCAAGATTACACAACTTGAGTAAACAAATGAGTAAGTTTAAGAGATATTAAAAAGCGTTGAAAAGATTTAAAAATAGTTTGAAACTTGAAAAGATTTCAGAAAATTTTAAATAAAATAAGGATTTCTTAAGATTTAGACAAAAAATCTTATTATGAATTTTAAAAGGTTTCAAAAGAATAATTTCTTTTTAAGATTCCGGGGAAAATTTTAAATGATTTTCTTTTTGCTGAAAAATTAATTTTGGGAAAAAATTGAAAAAGAATTCGAAACATTTGAAACGATTTTATAAACTTTGAAAAAATGTAGAAGATTTTGAAGCAAAAAATAATCTGGAAGATTTCAAGACAATTTGTTTAATTTTGCACCATTTTAAAAATTTGTGATAAAACTGAATTATTTCAAAAGATATTCAGAAGTTTCAAAAGTTATAAAAAAACTCAAAAATAATTTAAATCTTCAGAATATTCCAAAAAAATTTAAACAAAATGTAGATTTTTGAAGATTTCGAGAAAAAGAAGCTTTTTAAGAATTTTGAAACGTTTCAAGAGAATCAAACAAAATTTATCAAGATTCTTGGGAAAATTTCAAATAATTTTTCATTTTTAAAAATGAATTCCAAGAGAATATTGAAAAAAATTTCCAAACATTAAAAATAATTTCCTAAAATAACGATAAAGAATATACAAGATTTTAAAGCAAAATTTTGTAATTTTTCAATTTTGCAATATTAGAAAATTGTAGAATAAATTCGAGCATGTTTAAGAGATATACAGAAGCTTCGAAAAGATTTTGAATTAATTTAAAACCTAAAAAGATTGAAATTTTTTTTTTAATATAGATTTGTAAACATTTCGAAAAAAAGACTCTTTTCCGGAATTTAAAAAGGTTTCAAAAGAATAATTTTTTTAGGGTTCCTAGGAAAATTTCAAACGATTTTTTTCTGAAAAATTAATTTTAAGAGAAAATTTCAAAGTTTTCAAATGATTTTATAAACTTCGAAAAAAAGTTTAGAAGATTTTGAAGCAAAAAATTCAATTAAGTTTAAGATATATTTAAAAGTTTCAAAAAGATACAAAAATAGTTTCAAACTTGAAAAGATTTCCAAAAATTTAAAGCAAAATGTAAATTTTGAAAGGTTTCAAATAAAAAATTCGAAGCTTTTGGAAAATCTTTGAAGATTTCAAAAAATAAACAACTTTACTAAGGATTCCTTAAAAGATCTGAGATGATCAATGTTATATTTTAAAAGAATAATTTTAAATTTTGAAGATTTCAAAACATCTCGAAAAAGAATCTGGAAGATTTTAAGACAATTTGTTTTATTTTTCAGTACATTAAAAATTGGTAAGAAAACTAAATTATTTCAAAAGATACTTAGAAATTTCAAAAGTTTTGAACACATTTGAAAATAATGTGAATCTTGAGAAGATTTCAGAAACAAATTTTTTTTATCGTAAAAAAGCATTAAAAAAAATTCACGACACAAGTTACAAAAAAAAATTAATAGACAAAAATTGTTCACCCGAAAGAGATCGAAAAATGTATTACAAATTATTTTTTGATAGGGCGCGCAGTTCTTACTTTAGTCGTAAAAAATAACATTAATAACATAAGATTCGAGAGAAAAATGAATAGACAAAAGTTGTTTATCAAAACAAAGATCGAAAAATTCGTTATAAATCGTTTTTTGATAGTACGCGTAGTTTTTATTTTAATCGTAAAAAACAATATTAAACACAAATTAAAATTTTTTGAAAAAAAATACGAAAAAAATGAATAGACAATAGCTGTTCATCAAAAAAATTTACAAAGGACCCCGCACCAAATGTACAGAAAAAAGCCTTATGATAAAAAATTCTAAAAAAAATTTTTTCTTGTATTTTCCAACCTGCAAACTAAAAATTCGAAAGAAAAATGTCAGAAAGATGGACA
>CAKNYM010052048.1:194977-218353 GCA_932195095.1 Andricus curvator
TTCTTTGATAGAAAATTAATCTTCTGGGTTGAAAATTCAACAATTTGGTTAAAAGTTCAACTATTTTGTTGAAAAATTAATTATTATTTTGAAAATTCAACTTTAGTTGAAAATTTAACTATTTTATTGGTAATTAGTTGTTTTGCTATTGTTGAAATATCAACTTTTCGTTGAGAATTAACGTTATTTATTTGAAAATGCAACTGTTTTTGATTGAAGGTTAATCTTCTGTTACTAAAAATTCGATCATTTGGTTAAAAATTTGACTATTTGGTTGTAAATGCAACTGTTTTTGATTGAAGTTTAATTTTTTTTCATTCGAAATTCGACCATTTGGTTAAAAGTTCAACTATTTGGTTAAGCGCAACAGTTTGTATCAAAATGAAACTATTTTATTGAAAATTTAATTATATTGTTTAAAATTCAATTTTTGTTATTGAATCTTAATCTTTTTTGTTTGAAAATTCGACCATTTTGTTCACAGTCATCTTTTTTCTTCGAAAATTCAACTGTCTTGTTGAAAATTCATACTTTTGGATTGAAAGTTAATCTTTTATGTACCAACAGAAAAAATTTAAATTCGAATTTTCTAAAATTTTGTATAATCTTTATAGCATTAATTTTTTATTTAAATATTTTCAAATACTTAAGTCGTTATTTTGATGTTTCCGAAAATTTGAACCGAAGTCAAGTTTTCAATATTGAACACGTTATTTCGAGGCCCGCAAAAAACACTTTTAATCATACAAATTCAAAACTAAAAATGTACTAATGGTTAATTCCTACATTTTAGACGCTGCTTCAATTTTGAATTCTCTAATTTGTACAGTTTCATTGCATTCTTCAAACGTTTTCTATTTAAAATTGTTTTCAATTATTAATAATTTCATTTTAAAATTAAAACCAAATAATTTTTAATTTTGTTAACATGACATTAATCCAATTTTTAACCTTTTCTATTTTGCAATTATTTACCTGTAAAGGATTTTAACTGGAAATTGTATAATTTTGACAAATCTAGATTTGAAATGATAAAATGTTGACCGTTTAAATTCTAAATTCAATTTTTTTCAATCGCAGTTAGTTTCAGTTACTATACATTTAATTTTGATAATTTAAATAATGTATTAACTGGATTTATTTATACGTTAAATGATTGTTCCATTAAGATGAAGAAAAAAAAGGTTCATGACAATAAAATCTGTTTCTTAAAATCTTATACAAAATGAAGTATCGGTTAAGTTTGGTAAACCTAGCCACCCTTTCCATTTCGAATTGAAATTGGAAAATCCAACTAAAATTTTAATTTAATAATATGGTTATAAGCAAAATGATTTTAATAAAAATTGCTGGTTATAGGAGATCGATGGTATAATATAATCTTGTCAAATTTTATAATGTCTAAAATGGCTTTTAAAATTGGATTGGATTTTAAAAATGATTTAAGTATACTCATCGACAACAGTCCAACTTTCGCTTCATTCAATTTATGTAATTTATACAATATCTACAATATCTTAAGTATTGAAAACGATTACAAAAAAAGAATCGTTTAAATCTTAAATCTAAAACATAATTTTCACTAAAGCTGTTTTTTATTTCAGGATTTGATAATCTTCCCCGACGATTGTGAGTTCAAACTCGTTCCTCAGTGCACCACTGGTAGAGTCTACCTCCTAAAGTTCAAATCATCTAGTAGAAGATTCTTCTTTTGGCTTCAGGTAATTTATATTCTGTATATTCCTAATTTTTTCCCGGTTTTCAAGAAACTTCCCTTTTTTCTTGTTTTTTATTGGCTTGAATACGAATTGAATTAGTAGAAAATGGGAAACTCCAACTACTATCTGGGTGGAAATTTAATTATTTTGTTGACAATTCAACTATTTTGTTAAAAAGTCATCTTTTTAGGTTGAAAATTCAGCTGTTTTATTTTATGGATTTTTTTGATAAACGAGAAATGGTCTATCGAGGTCTACGGTAATTTAATTGGTTCAAATCCGGGCCGAGATAGATTTTTCCTCGTTTCTCCATACAAATTATCAATAATTTGAGTAATTTGCTGAAAATTCAACTATTTTGGTAGAAAATTAAATTTTTTGTTGCATTTTCATATTTAGGTGTTGAAAATTCAACAATTTTTCAATTTTTTTTTTTAATGCAACTGTTTGGTTGAAAGTTAATCTGTTTTGGTTAATGATTCAACTGTTTTTGGTTTGAAATAAAAATATTTTTTGGTTGAAATATCAACTGCTGCATTTTTTGTTTGAAAATTTCACTACTTGGGTAAAAGTTGAACTACTTTGTTAAGAAATAATGTGTATGATTGAAGATTCATCTCTGGTTGAAAATTCTTCTTTTTTGGTAGAAAATTGATCTTCTTGTTTAAAATTTCATCTCTTTTAGTGAAAATACAACTGTTTGGTTCAAAATTAATCTGTTTTGGTTGAGGATTCAACTATTTTGTTGAAAAACGTATTTTTTGGTTAAAATATAAACTATTGCATGTTTCATTGAGAATTAATTTTTTCAAATTAAAAATTCAATTATGTAGCTGATAATTGATCTATTTTGGTTGAGGATTCAACTATTTTTTTGAAAAATCGCCTTTTTGGTTGAATTCAACTGTTTTGGTTTTAAAATAAAAATATTTTGTGGTTGAAATATACACTATTACATTTTAAAGTATGTGCTTGGTTGAAAGTTCAACTAGTTTGTTAAAAACTAATTTTTATTGTTAAGATTCATCATTTTAGTTGAAAATCGATCTCTTTGATTGAAAATTTAACAGTTTTTGTTGTAAATTTGTTTTTTTCTTTGATAAAAAATTTTTTTTCAACTGACAGTTGAAAGTATAACTACTTTTTTAGAATTGTTGTTGTTTTTGATTCAAAATTTAAGTTCAAAATTCATATCATTCGTTGAAATTTCTTTCTTTTTTTTTAATATTAATTTTTATAACTAAACATTGAACTGTTCCCTTTTTCCTTGGAAACTTATCTTTTTTTATTTGAAAATTCAACTATTGGCTTAAAAGTTCGCGTATATTACTGAAAATGCGTATTATGGTAAAAAAATTAATCTTTTTGTTTGAAAATTCATCTTTGTAGATTGAATATGCAACTATTTGGTTAAAAATTCAACCATTTTGTTGAGAATTTGATTACTTTGTTGGAAGCGTGACTAATTTGTTAAAAAGTGATCTTTGTCGAAAATTCAACATTTTTGTTGAACGTTCATCTTTTCGAATAGAAAAATCATCCTTTCGGATTGAAAATTCATCTTATTTGGTAGAAAAGTTATCTTTCTTGTTTGAAAATTAATCGATCTTTATTGAAAATTTAACTATTTTGGCAAGAAAATCAACTATTTGATAGAAAATTCAACTGTCTTGTAGAAAATTAATCTTTTTGGGTTGAAAACGCAACTATTTTGGTAGAAAATTAAACTATTTCGTTAAAAATGCAACTCTTTTTGATCGAAGTTTCATCTTTTTCGGTTGAAAATTCAATTACTTAGTTGAAAATTTATCGACTTAGTTGAAAGTATGACTACTTTGTTAGAATTTTTGTTGTTGTTGATTCAAAATTTAAGTTGAAAATTCATATCTTTCGTTAAAATTTCTTTCTTTTTAGAATATTAATTTTTTTACCTAAAAATTGAACTGTTCCTTTTTTGGTTGAAACCTTATCTCTTTTAGTTGAAAATTCAAGTATTTTGTTAAAAGTTCACGTATTGTTGAAAATGCGTATTATGGTAAAAAAAGTTATTCTTCTTGGTTGAAAATTCATCTTTGTAGATTGAATGTGCAACTATTTGGTTGAAAATGAAACTATTTGGTTAAAAATTCAACTATTTTGTTGAAAAATTAATTATTTTGTTGAAAATGTAACCAGATGTAACTATTTTGTTATAAAGTGATCTTTTTTGCTTGAAAATTTAACATTTTTGTTGATCATTTGTCTTTTTGAATAGAAAATTCGTACTTTTGGTCTGAAAATTTATCTTTTTTGGTAGAAAAGTTATCTTTCTTGTTTGAAAATTAATCTATCTTGGATCAAAATTTAACTTTTCGGGTTGAAAATTCAACTGTTCTAAAAAATTCGGCTCCTTGACTTGACCATTTAACTATTTTGGCAGCAAAATCAACTACTTGGTTTGAAAATGAGTATTTTTGAGTTGAAAATGCAACTATTTGATTGAAAATTTAACTCTGTTTGGTCGAAGTTTCATCTTTTTTGTTTGAAAATTCGACCATTTCGTTGAAAATTCAACTATTTGTTTGAAATTTTGTTTCTTTTGCTTGCAAGTTCGACTATTTGGTTGCAAATACAACTGTTTGATTGAAAATTAATATATTTTATGGAAAATCACAACTATTTGTTTTTAAATTCATCTTGTCGGGTGTAAAAGTCAACAGTTTTCTAAAACATATGACTTTTGAAGACTCATCTCTTTGTGTAGAAAATTTTTCTTTTTGGATTGAAAGGTCAACTATTTTCTTGAAAATGCAGTATGTTCCATCTTAAAATTGTAAGCGTTTCATATTGAATTCAATATTGTACCACAATTCATTTTATTTTAAAGAATCTGCTACCCTATTATCCTCCTATTTTTGTGAAAAATCGCCCTATTTTCCCTGTTTTGAGAGAATTTTTGGCTGTGAAGTCCGCTATCTTTTAAAATAAGACATTGAAATGGCTATATTAAAATTGAACAATAATTATTCAGGATCTCAAGACTGACAAGGATGAAGAGCACTGCCGAAAGATCAACGAAGTTCTCAACAATCCTCCAACACCCGGTTCTCAAAGAAGTGGAGGTGCGAATCCAGAGGGCGATTTACAAAATCTCCTGAACAACATGTCGCAACAACAGTTGATTCAGCTTTTTGGAGGTGTTGGACAAATGGGGGGTCTTGGAAGCTTGTTGGGAACCATGAGTAGACCACATGGAAGTGCTCGAACGACAACGACGACTTCCTCGACGCCAGTCGCGACAACCGTCGCTAGACCACCTGCTTCTCAAACTCCTGCACCTACTGCCTCTGCGGGAGCGACTACTACTGAAGCATCAAAATCTACCGGTAATTTATCTTGATTTCGTATGAATTTCATCGAATTTTCTTCAATTTCCTTGAAGTCTTCCAAATTCACTGCATTTTTACTGAAACCAATAGGATATTTGGGATTTTTTCAATCTTTTTCAATTCATTTGAATCTTTTCCATTTATTTGACTGCATTTGAAATTCACCCGGAATTCTTATTAATTTATCCTGATTTTTTTTCGTTCTTTTGAATTCCCTTGAATTTTTCTGAATTGATTCAAAATTTAATGAATTCCATGAACTTTTGAAACATTTTTTAATTGTTTTCAATTCACTTGCATTTTTATGAATTTCATCGAATTGTTATCATCTCCCGGAAATTTTTCTTAATTCACTCAAACTTGATTTATATCGTTGGATTTCTAATACAATTTTGTTCAATTCACTTAAATTCTATGAAGTCCGTCCTGAATTCTTCTTAATTCACTCAATTTTTACTGAAACCAATGCGATATTTTCAATCTTTTTCAATTCATTTTACTGCATTTGGAATTAACCGGAATTCTTATTAATTTATCCTGATTTTTTAGCTCTTTTTAATTCCCTTGAATATTTCTCAATTGATTCAAAATTTAATGAATTCCATGAACTTTTGATACATTTTTAAATTATTTTCAATTCACCCTGAAATTTCTCTAAATTCACTCAATTTTGTTTTAATTCGTTGGTTTTTTCAATTCACTTTAATTCTTTTGTGTTTCTCCTGAATTCTTCTAAATTCACTTCAATTGTACTGAAAGCTAACTACGGCTGAAGCATGAAAATCTACCGGTAATTTATCTTCATTTCGTATGAGTTTCATCAAATTTTCTTCAATTCCCTTGAATTCTTCCAAATTCACTCCATTTTTACTGAAACCAATGGGACGTTTTGAATTTTGTCAATCTTTTTCAATTCATTTGAATTCATTTGGAGTTCAGCCGGAATTCTTATTAATTTATTTCAGGGTGTCTACCCTACCTGGAAAACCTGGAATTGTCAGGGTATTTTTATATACCTGGAAATGTCAGGGAATTTTTTTTTAAGTCAGGGAATTTTTTCGAGAGCGTGCTTAATTTTTTTTTAATTGCAATATAAAATTGAATAACAATGATTCTTCGTTTTTGCAAGTAATTTATATTACTCTACTGTATTTAACTATTTTGTAGAAAACTCGTTTTTTTTTTGTTTGAAATTATTAATTGTTGTAACTGAAAATTTAACTATTCTATTTTTGATAGAAAATTGATAGTTTTTAGTTGAAAATTCAAGTATCTGATTGAAAATTCATTATTTTGTTGAAAATTCTTACTTTGTTAAATTAAACTGCTTTTTAAATAAAAATTAAATTTTTTTTTTTGAAATATTAATTACATCTTTTTTCAGAATTAATCTCTTTTGTAATGAAAAATTAATTATTTACTTGGTTAAAAGTTAAACTCTTTCGTTAAAAATTAATTTTCTTTGTTTGAATACTCATCATTTTAATTGAAAATTCATATCTGGTTGAAAAATGAGCTATTTTGTTAAAAATTTATTAATTTTTTTTGCTGAAAATTAATTTTTTTTAACTAAAGATAGGGGAGACTGGGGCGAGATGAGCATACGGGGTCAAATGAGACACTGCATTTTCTCTCAAAATATGTGATTTTTGTTGCTGTTCTTTTCGGAAATAATAGTAATAATGATTTTCTAATTACTCGGAAAAAGATAAAAATTAAATAGAGTAGATAAAGTAAAAATAAAAATGATTAAAATTTCCAAACCTGAATCCTGTTATTCTACGATATCATAGAACGAAAGGAAATGATTAAAAATAATAGACAATATTTTTAAACTAAAGTTTGTCGTGAAGTTTATTTACCGAACTTGAATGTACTAACGCATTTATACAGAATTAATAAATAAAAACAGGTAATATTGAAGTTTTAATCATAATTTTGATTTGGGGCGGAATGAGCCGGGTTCATGGGGTGAGATGAGACGCTCTTGTCATGTTTGTCATAACCTCTTTATGGAGCTGGCAGAAAAGTTTTTGTTTGCAAGATGTAAGTAGTTTTGAGTGGAATTTTCGAAAATATATAAAGATTCAAAACAGAGTTGCAATAGTGAAAACTTACAGAAGAAAAACTGACATTTGTGGTTAGAAGAGTCTATGACAGTTATTGTAAAATCTGTTGTATAAAGAAATTCTAGTATCAGAGCACCTGCAATTGGGTATGTTTATACATTTTATTTTTTGAGCTGTTTCTTCAGTATATTCTATAAACAGTTTAACCATTATATTTAAAAAATTTCAGAAATATTTTATAAATGAAAAATTTCAAATAAATGTTAATTCAACTTGAAATTAGAAAAGTTATTATATAAAGGAAAAATTTGAATTAATTAACCATTAAATGCATTTATACTGTCAAATATTTATAAAATCCTTCCCCTAAGACCAAAGTAATCAGACTTAATTATACCTTACAAAATTATTTGTTGAACATTTTACAGAGCATGAATTGGTACGAATAATCATATTGCTCAATCGTGTAAAACAATTATATTTTGTCGTGATACTCATTTCCATTCTCACAATACTTCAAATAATCTTCTATGTGTAGGAAAAAAAAAGGAAAAATTATCTTCTATTAACAAAAACTAATAATTAGTTGAGGTGTCTCATCTCGCCCCAATACGTGTCTCGTCTCGCCCCAGAGCATGGGGCGAGATGAGACATGTGCACAAATTATAATTTTCATATTTTCATCGCAATTACTATTTTTGGAACACTTCGTTTTTTATGAAATTGATACATGAAGGTTCATATAATGTATAGAACCACTTACATTTTTAAAAACTACTATAGGTTTCAACTATTTCACTGAAAATGATAACTATGCTCATCTCGCCCCGGCCTCCCCTATTTTTAGAAAATTTAGGGGAGACCGGGGCGAGATGAGCATACGGGGTCAAATGAGACACTGAATTTTCTCTGAAAATATGTGGTTTTCATTACTGTTCTTTTCAGGTATAACAAAAATAATGATATTGAATATCTAGAAATAAAAGAATAGACTGAATAAATAAAATAAATTAAAAATAAAAACGATTAAAATTTCAACACCTGAATCCTGTTATTCTGTCGTATTTTAGAACAGAAAGAAAATTGTGAAAATAACAGATAATATTTTCAATCTAACGTTTTTCGTAAAGTTAATTTATCGAACTTTAATGATGTCATGTATTTATACACATTTATTTAATAAAAACCTGTAATATTTAAGATTTGATCAAAAATTGTGATTTGGGGCGGAATGAGCTAGGTTTATGGGGCGAGATGAGACACGCATATCCTGCTTGTCACTGAGCGCTTTTAACCTTTTTATGGAGTCGGCCGAAAAGTTTCTTTCAAGTGCAGAGTTGAAAAATATAAAATTGTTGCAATGGTGAGAACCTATAGAAGAAAAACTAACAGACAGTCATGGTCAGAAGAGTCTATGGTTGCGGCTGTAAAATCTGTGATGCAAAAGAATTTGAGTGTTAGAGCAACTGCAATTGCTCACGAAGTTCCAAGAGCAACTTTAGCTCGTAAAGTTGAAAAATGTTTGCAAAAAGATGTTTCGGTGGAAATTTCTTGCAAAAAAGGTGATTGATAGAAGTATGTGTATATAATTGATGAAATCAGGTCTATCTATTATATCATAAGTCTTTGTTATTATACGATGTTAAGGTTAATTTCTTTAATAAATTTTAGATGTTTTTGTAATTGCTTTTTCAGCATTATTATTTTGTGTTCAAAAATTTAATTAAAATTCTTGTGTTCAAACTTAAAAAAAAGTTTAAATCTTTAGGACTGTGATTAGACTGTTAGAGGTTAAAAATGTTAGGAGGTTACAATTCCTATTTTGTTTAAAAATACATAAAAGAATTGTATTAAACTGATCATTAATTGCATCTATACTTTCAAATATTTACAAACCCGTTCCCCTGAGTAATACGACTAAATGATACCTACAAAATCACAAAAAAATAAACTTCTATTAACAGAAAATAATTAATAGTTAGCGTGTCTCGTCTCGCCCCAGAGCTGGGGCGAGATGAGACATATGCACAGTTTATAATTTACATATTTTTAAAGCAATTCATATTCTTAAAACACTTCGTCCTTCATAAAATTGATACCTGAAGGTTCAAATAATGTGAAGAACTACTTAGATTTTAAAAAAATACTATAGATTGCAAATATTTTACTGAAAATCATTACTATGCTCATCTCGCCCCGGTCTCCCCTATAGCTATTCCAGTTGAATATTCCATAATTTTAGTTAAAAATTCATCTTTTTGGTTGAAAATTTAATTATTCTAATTAAAGATTCATCATTTTAGTTGAAAATTAATCTTTTTGATATAAAATTCAACTATTCCAGTTGAAAATTCATCATTCTATTTGAAAATGTAACTATTTTTTTGCAAATTAGTTTTTTTAAAAATTTTTTTTTAACAATAATTTCTTAAACTGAAAATTTAACTATTCATTTCTTGATTGACAATTTATCCTTTTTAGTTGAAAATTCATGTATTTTGTTGAAAATTGTTTGGTTTTTTTCAGTAGAAATTAATCTTCTTGGTTCAAAATTCATATTTTTGGTTGAAAATTCAACTTTTCCAGTTATAAACTCATCATTTTAGTTTAAAATTCATCATTTCGGTTTTAAATTCATCTATTCCAGTTGAATATTCATATTTTTTAGTTGAAAATTCATCACTATGGATAACATATTTTATTGTGGAAACTTAACTTTTATAATGAAAATTAAATTATTCCGTTTTTGGTTGAAAACATATCTTTTTTAGTTCAAAATTCAAGTATTTGGTTGAAAATTCATGAATTTTATTGAGAATTCATCTTTTTTGGTCGAAACTAATCTTCCTGGTTGAAATTAACATTTTTTGTTGAAAATTCTATTATTCCAGTTAAAGATTCATCATTTTAGTTGAAAATTCACGTTTTTGTTTGAAAATTCATCTTTTTGGTTGAAAATGCAAGAAATATTCATAATTTTAGTTGAAAATTAATCACTTTGGTTGCAATTTTTTTAATTGTAAATTAAATAGTTACATTTTTGGTTGAAAACTGATCTTTTTTAGTTTAAAATTCAACTATTCAGTTGAAAATTTATCTGTTTTAGTAGAAAATTCATATTTTTGGTTGAAAATAGAACTACTTGGTTCAAAGTTAATCTCTAATAAAAAATTAATCTTTTTGTTTTAAAATTAATCTATTCCAGAAGAAGATTCATCATTTAAGGTCAAAGTTAATCACTTTGGTTGAAAAGTTGTGTTTTTTTTGTGGAAAATTAATTTTTTAACTGAAAATTAAACCATTTTTGTTTATTTTAAATTAAACAAATTGATCTTTTTTGCTCCAAAATGCAACTATTTAGTTGAAAATTGATCTTTTTTAGTTGAAAATTCAACTATTTGGTTAAGGATTCATGTATTTTGTTGAAAAATTGTCTTTTTTGGTAGAAAATTAATCTTTTAGGTTGAAAATTTTACTATTTTGTTAAAATAGCATCTATCTTGTTAAAAGTGTAATATGAAAAGGCTCTGGAAATAAAGACCTACTAACTGTAAATGTGGATGTGTGTGAATACGGGAAGTGTAAAAAACCATTGGGACTGGATTCTGTGAAATGTTTGAATTGTCCAGCTAAATATCATCCTCATTGTGCCTCTAAGCTCATTAAGAAAACTGACGGCTCTTTCGCTCGTTGTTGTGGATCTCGTTCTAGCTCTCCGTCTGAAACTCAAAATCAAAATAATAACTCTGTAAATATGACTGAACAAAATATGGATCGATTCAAAGAAATCATGGAACAAATTGTCTCTTCAGCGCCCAGCAATCACAGGACGGAAATGAAAAATGATTTCATAGCAGTACAATCTTCTGTGAATAATCTAACAAAAAAGGTAGATACACTATCTACTGAAGTTAAACAATTCGACAAAAGAATGAGTGATGTTGAAACTAGAATTGATAATATTGAGCAATCAATCCAATTAACAAAACCCCCTGACATGGACGAACTTTTAAAGCATTGTATTGGAGCAAGCACTAAGGTATTAAGCCAAAGATCTACACGTAAGAAAAATCTTTTAATTTTTGGTTTATCTGAATCTAACGACCCTAATACTTCACCAATAAACTCTGATGAAACAAAAATTAACGAACTTCTTCATACTATTACTCCTGCATCATCAATAACCTTCACCCGAATCTACCGATTAGGAAGAAAATCTAGTGAAATAACACGTCCTATAAAAATAATTTTCCAGTCGGAACAAACAGTCAAGGAAGTGTTAACAGCATTCATCAAGATGAAAATAGGAACCGAGCCACCGTCCATAATCAAAAGCTTACAAATGTCATCGGACCGTACCCCAATGCAACAAAAACTATACCAGGATCTGAAAATGATCCTTCAGGATCGAATTCAACGAGGAGAAATAGATCTTCAGATTATATTCAGAGATGGTACTCCGGAAATAGTAAAGAAACTGAAACCGACGTAAACATTATCCTAGGAAACCGTAGTCTAAATATATACTATCAAAATACTCGTGGCATAAATACTAAATTTAAATACCTAATTACAGCAAATAATTTATATGAATTTGATATAATAGTGTTAACTGAGACTTGGCTAAAACCATGTGTCTTCACATCTGAGTTTCTCTCCCCTGATAGATTTAATACATACAGAGATGATCGTGTCGACAGACCCGGGGGAGGGGTATTAATTGCACTTAATAACAATTTCACAAGTATTAAATTAGATCTAAAATCAATTATTCAGGCTACACCTCAAATCAACATTGTGGGTGTAAAATATTATATTGCTGCTACTGTATTTATAATACTGGTAATGTATGTTCCACCTGGTCTAGCAGTTAATGATTTTGATAATTTTATAAACTCTCTTGCCTCTTTTCGTGACATCTGGGGAAATAAGCTCCTATTACTTGGGGATTTTAACGTTCCAAACTTCAAACTTGTGGTGGGATAAGTAGAGGAAGTAAAGGGAGGGGAAATATTGAAATTGAGGGGAGAGGAAGTAGGGAAATTGAGGGTGTGGAATAGTAAAAATTCTGTTGTGATGGAATATTTGATAATAAGGGAATTCTTCTGTCTCTTTTATGCAACATATTTGAATTACGACAATTTAATCATGTAAATAACTGCAATAACAGGTATTTAGACTTGATTTTCTCTAACTTACAGTGTAAAGATGTAAATAGATGCTTTTCCCCAATTTTCCCAGAGGACCTGTATCATCCTGCAGTTAATTTTAAAATTGAGATGCTCACTAATGAATCTTACACAAATATTGTTAGAAATAATGAAGCACCAAGATATAACTACAAACGCTGTAACTTTGCGTCATTATATATCGATTTATTTGATGTTGACTGGACCGTACTTTCAAACTATGAGGATATCGACGAGACTTGCTTGCAGTTTTATGATATACTAAACAATAAATTTGATAAATCCATTCCAATTTATAATATTAACATTATGAATGATAAGTTTCCCCCCTGGTATACGCGTGAAATAATTAATAATATTAAATTAAAGATTAAATATAAAGACAAATATAGAAACTCAAAACTACAGTACTATCTTCAACAATATGAAAAAATTAGAAAAGCAACAAAAATGTCAATTAAAATTGCTTACAATAACTACATAAGTAAAGCTGAGCAGAGTATAATTCTATCACCTTCATATTTTTGGGGTTTTGTGAATAGACTTAAACAACATTCTAGAATTCCTGGAATTCTGAGTTATAACAATGCTATATATACCTCTCCTGATCAAATTGTCAATATATTCGCTGAATACTTTGAGAGTGTTTATATAAGTGCAAGTAATATAACTGTTAAGCCAAACTTACAAATTAAACATAAATTAATGGGTGATTTTGCATTGATATCCGAAAATGATGTATTAACGGCGATAAAAGAACTTCCAGCTAAACATACTTCAGGATTAGACTCTGTTCCTTCTTCACTAATTAACAAATTTTCTAGTATATTTGTCACACCGCTTACAATAATCTTTAACATTGCGCTAAAATCTGGAATTTTTCCAAGCATATGGAAAACTACAAAAATATGTCCTATCCTGAAAAGTGGAGTTGCTTCTAATGTAAAAAACTACAGACCTATATCAATTATTAATAACTTCTCTAAAATCTTCGAAAAGTGCATATATAGAATAATCTTCAATGCGATTCAAAGTAACTTATCTAATTATCAACATGGATTTTTACGGCGCAGGTCAGTTGCTACCAATCTGTTGTTATTTACTCAGCACGTAAATGTTCTTCTTGATACTTACGAACAGGTTGATGTAGTATATATTGACTTAGCAAAAGCATTTGATAGAGTTAATCATGCCAACAGCCATACCACGCTGAAAAAACCAGTTCTCGTCAGATCACTGAAGTTAAGCAGCGTTGGGCGCGGTTAGTACTTGGATGGGTGACCATTCGAGAAAACTGAGTGTTGTTGGCACATCGTGGGTGTGGTGAGCCCACACTTGTAGTTATTTACTACAAGAAACTAACCTAGAAACACTACTCGAATCGGGTAGTGTCACGCCTATCCTGAAAGGGAAATGGCTTAATGGTATAATAATAATAAATCATAATATCTTAATTAATAAAATCTATGACACCGATTTGCCACACTCTGTAAAAAGTTTATTAAGATCATATCTGTCTGATCGAGAAAATGAAGTAGTATATAATGGTTACTCTTCTCGCAATTTTCGGCCTACATCAGGAGTTCCCCAAGGCTCAAATCTTGGCCCCTTATTGTTCATTATATTTGTGAATGATATCTTCTTGGGATTACTGTGTTACTACTTGGTCTATGCTGACGATATTAAATTATATTATCCTGTATCTAGCATCAATTCCTGTGAAATTCTACAGGTTAACCTGGAAAAATTAAATAAATGGTGTAATGATCACTTGCTTCCTATTAATTCAGAAAAATGTATGGTTGTCTCTTTCACAAGAAAGAATGCTACGCTGATTTACCAATACTCAATTGATGGAGTAAATTTAGTAAGGGTTGACACGATAAAAGACCTTGGGGTGCTCTTTGATAGTCGTCTTACTTTCAACTCACATATGGACTATATTGTTACTGCTGCTAATAAAACTTTAGGTTTTCTTATGCGTACATGTAAACATTTTAAAACTACAGCGCCAGCAATGATACTATTTAAACTGCTTGTGAGAACCAAACTTGAATTTGCATCTGTTGTCTGGGCACCTAGTACAGAAAAGTACTCAAAACTTATTGAAAGTTGTCAAAATCGTTTTTTGAAATATTTAGCATGGAAGGAAGATAAAGTTTATCCATGTCGAGGTGCAGATTATGTATCACTTCAAAGCCGTTTTGAGGCATGGTCGTTGAAAGACAGGCGAACTTTCTCGGATATATTATTTTTATTTAAAATCGTTCGAGGTATATATGATTCTCCAACGCTTCTAGAAATGCTACCCTTTAATGTTCCGAACTATTCAACTAGACAAAGTGAATTTTTATATGTTAATAGTAAAATGAGTCGTCGCTCACCACTATTCAGAATATATAATCATATCAATGGTATGTTGAAATTAGATAACAATCGAAACCTTGATATGTTCTTCATTTCTCTTTCCGAGTTTGCAGATGCAACGCATGATTATATCTTGCACTCCAATCATTAAAATTAGTTTAGGTATTTAAAAGTATTGATATAAGTATTGATTAAAATACCACGGCTAGATGTATATATGTTCACTTGGCAACTATTTAGTTTAAGAAGTTTTGTAACCCTGTAATTGGTCTAATCGACTGTTGGGTTTTTGTATTTTCAAATAAAAAATAAAAAAATATCTTTACTTTAAAAATTAGGAATTTGAAACGGTTTTAATTGAATTTTATATAGTACCCATATTAATTTTACCTAAATATGCACTTAATTTTAAGTATAAGAAGATATAATAAAAATGTGTTTGAAATATTATTCTGAGTCGTGAACTTTAGGAACAAATTCAGGAAATGTTTAATTATGTTTTTAGTGTTATTTAATTATTTAGTTAATCGATAATTCTGATATATTTAAGAATATCTTGTAATGTAATTTATCATTTTAAAAAAATGCGAGATATTTGAATGTCTCCGACTATGAAAAATTATGCCTCGATAAAACCTAGAATTGTCAGGGAATTTTTTTCCAGGATTTGAGTAGACGCCATGTATCCTAAATCTTTTAAATTCTTCTGAATTCTTTTGAATTCTCTTGAATTTTTCTCAATTCATTCAAAATGTAATGAATTCTGTTTCTAATTTGATTTCATTCGTTGGTTTTTTTAATTAATTTTTTTTTCAATTCACTTAAATTCTGTTGAGTTTGTCCTGAATTCTTCTAAATTCACTTCAATTATACTGAAATCAGTGGAATATTTTTGATTTTTTTTCGCCTTATTTGAATTCATTTGGAATTCGCCCTGATTTCTTTTAAATTTGTTTTAATTTTTTGGAATTATCTTGATGCTTTTAACTCTCATTAAATTCTTTTGAATTCACTTGTATGTATACCATTAAGCCATTTCCCTTTCAGGGTAGGGTACCCGATTCGGGTAGTGTTTCTAGGTGGATAGTTTTCTTGTAGTTATAAATAACTACAAGTTTGGGCTCTCCACACCCATAATATGACTTGTTCGAAATTCACTCAATTCCACATATGTAATGGTTTAATTTTTTAAAAGTTTTTTGTATACACCCGGAAGTCTAAAACTCACCTTGAATTATTTGGCATTTCATCAAATTCTTTTGAATTTCCTCATATTTTTCTTAATTCACCCCCATTTTTAGTGTGATTTATAGTTAATTTTTCAAATGAAAAAAAACACTTTGGTCTCTTTTCATTCACTAAATTAACCCATGTATTAACCACTATTGAATTCAGGTCTATACCTATTTCTGATTTTTCTTGAATTCTTTCGAAATATTTTAGGGTATTTTAAAAGATTTCAAGAAATTGTTTATAGATGTCAATAATTTGAAAAGATTTCAACGGATTTTAACAGTTTTCAAGGGATTTCAAATTATTTGAAATATTGTAGGGTATTTGAACAAATTCTAAGGAATTTTGAATACATTTAAATTATTTGAACGGATTCCAAAAGATTTGAAAGATTTTAGTATATTTCAGGGTGCAAAGTCTTCTTTTCCCCTGCGTTTCTCCTTTTTCCCCCTATTCTCGAAAGTAGTGACAGTTTTTTTAACTTGCAGAATTATCTATTATAATTAATTTAACTTTTTTAAATTTGACTGACTTCAAACAAAACTATTTAGGCTTTTGTAAAAACTTTAAAGCTGACTTTATAATCATTTAAAGTTAGTTGAAATAGTGTAAAAAATATAAAAAATAAATTTTGTTGTTGGGAATAATGAAAGGCAAACTCGATTTTCTAATAATTAAAACTAAATAAAAAAGTCACTGCCTTTTTTCAAAGAGTTCTGTGCTGAAGTAAGAATTTTATTTCTCAATTAATTTCTGTAGGTAGATTTCTTTTGTATGAAGAGAAGCAGGTAGAAAAAATTAAACGCTATATTTTTATACAGTTTTGAAAGGGTTACATTAGGCAACTTCAAATCAGAAGTGTGTGAAAATTAAACATTTTATTTTGAAAATTTTTCAAATCAAATAATATAAACTTAAAATTTTCATAATTAGACAATTTCAAATTTAAACCTTTAAAATTGAACCATTTCTGAAACATTTAAATTTTATGATTTTAAATTTTAATCCTTATTTTAACTAATTTCTAATTAAATGAATATATTCTACAAAATTGAAAAAATAATTGTATAGGATTTAATTTCACGATCCTAATTTACAAATTTACAAATTTTTAAATTCGATGAAAATTGGGAAAGTTATAGGATTTTCAAAAAGTGGCAAAAATAATTTTTTAATTTGTTTGAAAATTCAAACAAGATTTACAACTGATCGTGAAATTTTTAGATTGAAAACAAATTTCATAAGTTCTACAATTTAAAAAATTTTCAAATACTACCAAAAACCAGCTTTTAACAATTTGGCCAATTTAAGCCCCTATAATAAAATTGCCGAAATATAAAAATTTCGAATTGGAAAATTCCCGAATAATACAATTCTCGACAGTTTATAATATTACTGAATTTGAAAATTTGGTAATATTACAAACTGTTCGGGAATTCTTATGTTTCGGCAATTTTATTATTCGAGAATTTTCCAATTCGGGAATTTTTTAATCCTAAAATTTGAACGAACTTCTTTCTCTTACTTTTCCTTAAATGAAGAAAAACCTTAGCTTTTCTTTGAGATCAATATAAAACCAAAAAATTGTATATAATGGATTTTTACGATTTCCAAAGATTTCAATCAATTTTAAGGGATATCAGAGAATTTTTGTAGCATTTCCAAAGATTTCAAAGAATTTGAAAAAATTCCTAGATTTTATAGGACTTGCAGCTATGTCAAAGCTTTTAGGGTATTTTAAAAATGCCAAGGGATTTCTAGAGAACTTTAGGGCATACATTTAATTTATTGTATTTAAAATGATTTCTAAATATTTCCAAGGTTTTAAAGTAACTCAAAAAGGGTCAAAGATTTCAAGGTATCACTACGGATTTAACAGATTTTAAAGATTTTTATGAATGAAAAAATATTTCCAAAAATATCAAGCGATTTCAAGAGATTCTTAACGATTTTCATGGATTTCAATGTAACTGCAACTGTAAAGTTTATTATTTTTCCATAATCTATATTTTTGTGTACTTCTGTTTGAGATAATGAATAGTCTAAAAAAATTCTTCCTTTATAATTTCTTTACTTTTAACATTAATTTCTTCAATTTTTTTCTATTATTTATTTCAATTTATCCAACAGTTGAAAATTCAAGAAAAAAGCGAATTTTGTATTAAAAACAAGTGTTAAAAATGTTATATTTACATAATTTTACGTATTTAAAAATGATCTTTATCTACCTACGTCTAAAAAATCGGTTGAATACCGGAAAACATTTTAAATATAGAAATGTATTAGAAAAAAAATCAAGAAAAGCTGAAAGAATCAAAAATAGTTGAACTCAAAAATTAAAATGTTCAAATTATGCTATTTATCTATTTTCCATTCTTTCAGCTTTTCTTGTTTTTTTAAAACTATTTTTGTCAGTAGGAACTCTTCAGTTGCTGACAGGATTTTTCAAAACTGGTAACAAAATTAATCTAAAAAAGAATAGAAAAATGACTACCTATAAACTTCTTTGACATATCCCATTTTTTGTAAAAAGTACACTTTGTACCCTATTTTTATCCCGTAAGGATTTTTAAGCCTGTAATATGAATAGAAAAAAAGTGTTTTATTTCGATCTGAAATACTTTCTCGTGGAAATCAATTTAATAATAAGTATGAATGGTTATTTTTTACAGGCGGAAGCAAAGCTTCAGCCAAAACAACAACACCAGCTTCTGGAACAGAAGATGATGCAAGAAATCCCATTAGAGTCAGCGATTTAGCCCAGTACCTTTCTGGAATACCAAAACCTTCTGGTGAACGAACTGATCAGGTAATATATTTTTTTTAGATACCCAAATATTTTTAATCATCATCCACTGTCCACAAATTATATCACATAAATAAGAGATAAAATTCAGGGTGGCCACTGGATCGGGGCACTGGTAAATGACTTAATTTTTCAAATCCCTAGTGGAAAAATCTATATGCAAATTAAAAATTTAGTTTTGAAAGCTTCAGGTTTGAAATATTTAATTTGCAGGGTTGCTACGGGTCAAGAAATTCTAAAAAGTCAGGGAATTTAAAACTGATCAGGGAGTGTCAGGGAAAATTTCCGATATAAAAGTCAAAGAAACCCAAAAATTGCGAATTTAATGACTGAACGATAATCTTAAGAATAATAATAATCTGAAACATTTCATAATTTTTTTAATTAAAAATACCAATTTTGAAGAAAAAAACACTAAGCATAACAAAAAAGTGTTCCAAAGTGTAAATCTTCTGTGAAATTTAATGATTTTTGTTTAAAATAACCGATTACCGGTAAAAAATGTCAACGCAACCTTCAATTGTTTCAAGTGGTATATCTTCTTTAAAATCTGTATCGATATTTTCAGCGAAACCCGCTAGCTTAACATACAATTGTACACAATCTTCTTTAAAAATTTTTTTTCAATTAAAATTACTAAATTTCGACGAAAAACGCTAACATAATAAAAAAATTGTTAAAATATTGTAAATTTGGTTCACATCACAGCACTTTTTGTTTGAAAATGCCAATTTTCTATACAAGACGCTAACGTAACCTAAAATTGTTCCAAAATTATTATTTCTCTTTGAAATCTAATGATTTTTGAATAAGAATGTCAATTTCTAACAAAAAACACTAACATAATCTGAAATTGTTCAAGTTTATAAATTTTATTATTTTTAAAGTTTCAGGTGAAACACCAACATAACCTAAAGTAGTCGAAAAAGTGTAAATATTCGTTAAAATCTCATTATATTTTATTAAACGTACCAATTATTTTCAACGAAAATCGCTAAGACAATCCAAAATTGTTAAAAGATTCTAAATCTTGTCCAAATGACAATGATTTTTGTTTAAGAATGCCAATTTTTTTGTAAAATTCCAACGAAACCTAAAATTGTTTTTAAAAAAATATAAATATTTTTTCAAGTCTAATTATTTTTTAATCAAAATTTCAATTTCCGACTAAAAACAGTAACACCATCTAAGGATTTTGGTTTAAAACACCAATTTCAGGTGAAACACACCAATATAGCCCAAAGTTGTTAAAAAATTGTGAATATTCTTTGAAATCTAATAGTTTTTTATTAAAAATACCGATAATATCCGAAGAAAAGCACAAACATTACACAACAGAAAATTGTTCATAATTGTAAATTTCCTTTGAATTTTAATGATTTTTTTTTTAATAACCGATTTTTTATGATGAAAGTAAATATAACCTGAAACTGTTAAAAAATTATCAATATTGTTCGAACTATAATGATTTTTATTTTAAAATACCAATTTTTTGTGTAAATGCTAGCATAACCTAAAATTGTTCAATTTGCGGATCTTTTTTTAAATCTTCGTTTCTTTTTATTAAAAATACCAATTGCGGACGAAAAACGCTGACATAATGCAAAATAGTTAAAAAATTCGAAATCTTGCATAAATTAGAATGTTTTTTTGTTTTCAAATAGCAATTCTTCACGCAAAACGGTAACGTAACCTAAAATTGTTGAAAAAGATTGTTTTCTGTGATTTTTTTTCTTAAATGGACTTTTAGATAGGATCATTGCCCTCTCCCTTTTTTAAATCGGTTTTTTTGTTTAATCCGTTTTTTAACGAAAAAATTCGCCGAAAATGTTATTATAACCGTAGTTTGAAATTCCTTTTTTAGTATAATTAAAATTAAAAAAAAACGAATCTTCAGAAAAAGATTATTATTTGCCATTTAGTCGTTTATAATGTTGAATTTGTCAGTATTGATCTTTCTATTTTCAAACATTTGAATTTTACTAAAAAAGGAATTAAAAAATACGGTTATAATATTTTCAAGAATTGTTTCGTTAAAAATTAATTAAACGGAAAAATATATTTAAAACAAGGGCCCGATCTATTATTTTAATTTGGTCTGAAATTGTAAAGTTGTTTTTATACCTGTAGGAAAACATTTTAACGGTCAAAGGCAATGAAAAATTGGTCAGTGCAAGTCACGGAATTTCGAAATTGGAATTTTGTAGCAACCCTGATTTTAATACTTAAAAAAATGTAATTTATTCCATTTTTTAGTGTTTATTTCAAGTCTGAAAGCGATTTACTTTTTTTTTAAATTCACTTGTGAAAGTATGTTTATTTTTGCACATTTTTCTTCAATAATTTTTATTTTCTCCGCAGAAACTGCAAATTTAATTAATTTTGAATTCACAAATTTAAGATTTAGAAATTATTGACAAATTAATTACGGGAAATGAAGAGAAATTTGTTTCTGAGATATGAGTGGCCACCCGGAAGTTGTAATTTATTCAAATGAAGGGCTGGAATAATATCTCTGAACTTTATTCCTAGGTTCGCAGCACAGAAATTGATGCCAATTTATAACTATAAAATGTTGATTCTCTAATTAATTATTTACAGATCAGTGAATTGAGCTTTATGTTTTAGTTACTTTAAGCTTTAGTTCAGTGGTGGAAAAACATACGCGCTTATCTGACATTTTTATGAAATTTTAAATCACTTCCGTATTCAGTACTTTAAAGTCTCGGAACTTCCAAACCATTTAATGACTTGCAAACACTGCAAATTTAAAAAAAAATCGCTTATTCCTGCGAATAAGAGATTTGTAAAAGATCTATGTTTTTCTATTTTTTCAGAATTAAAGTGTCAATTTAGAGTTAGCTACATGTCATTATGACAAAGCAAATTATAGTTAATGGAACCACCTGAAGGAGACAATTTAGGTTGAATAAAGCCTCATTTACCTACAAATCATGACGTTCTAGACAAGCACTTATGCCTTTCCGCCACAGAGTTATCACTAAGCATTCTGATAGGTTGAGATTCTTATCCGACTTAATACCTACAAGCTTAGTCAGTTTTATGATTTTTCCTCTCCACGGGAATTCCATTTAAATATGATTTTACGACGTAAAGCGCAATCTGGTGCGTCATTCAACAGTAATCTGTTTTTGTTTAAAGTTCACTAAATATTTAATTCCGAGGCAGCTAAAGAAGTACATAATTTTGCAGAAAGTACGTTTCTTCTTAAAAATTATTAAACAAGTAAATCACCAAATTATCTTCGGCACATTTTATCCTCATTTAATCAAATAATTAAACGAATAAGATTAACTTGCAACACGATTATGTAGGAAATTGATATCTGCCGATAATTTCCTTGATAGGATGCTTCACATTACATTACCTACAGTGATTATCCTCATTATTACGTAGAAGTTTCAAGTCGTTTATCACTGTTGACGAAGTTATCATTCTTTGTGGTCGTGAACTGCAGTAGTTTCTTAGCAATGTTACGATACCTTCCAATTTTGTCTTCGAGCAGTTTAAAGAGTCTTGTGTTTCTTTTTGGCGTCAGTGTCTTTTCTAATCTGCTACCAGTGCCAAACTGACGTAAGTAAATTTATTAGCATACTCGTACTCCCGGTTAAACGTAGTAAATTCAGACTTCACAACCGTTCCTTTTTTCAAAAAAGAAGTTCTACTATTCTAAACTATTTTTGGTTAAAAGTTAATTCTTTTTGGTTGAAAGGCTACTATTATAGTTTTGGTTCCGAATTCATCTCCTTGATTTCAAATTTAAAAGTATTCATGTTTGAGTGAATTCAACTTTAACAAGGGAACACCGGCAATTGTCAATTTTAGTTTTGGTTCATACTTTTTTTAATTGCCATTTTTTAGCCGTTTTCGAGAAAATCGACTTTGAAATATCCGCCCCAAGCCGTATAGAGTTTGGCGAAACATACTTTAAATCGGCCAGTAGCTGAGGCAGTACCGCGTCGGCTTCAGAGCCGAACGGTTGCGTGTTCAATTCTTGCTGCCTACACTTTTTTAATTTAATCTTTCATTTATTAGAATGTTTATTTTAATTTTCTTCAATAATCTTCAAAAATTATGCAAATAATTATTATTATATATAATAGAATAATAATAATTTTAATATTAATTAATTGGTTTCATAATCTTTACGAATTATATTTAAATTAGAAACATGATCGAGGTTTTTTTAACGAAAGATTGTTAATTGAAAATCAAAAAGCTATTTTCCATGTCAAGCCGGTATTCATATTTTGTACCTTACGAAGCAAAAATTTCTTTGATGTAAAAAAATCAGACGTGGTTCTCAACAGACACTTTAAAAAATCTTGTTCTTGTAAAAACTCATCGTGTATCTTATAAAATACAAGGTATATAAAAAAAAACATTTACAGAAAATAAATTTGTTTGCTAAAAACATGAGAAAGTTATAAAAATTAATTTTTTTCCTTGAAAGAAGGCATTACAAAATTATTATTAGCATAATTTAAAAAGATTATTGAAGGAAATTATATTTATAAACATTTTAATTAATAAAAAAAGTGTTGGCGGCGAGGAATCGAACACGCAACCTTTCGACTATGAAGCCGAAGTGCTACTGCCTGAGCT
>CAKNYM010052048.1:218453-228935 GCA_932195095.1 Andricus curvator
CCCCCCCCCCCCCCCCCCCCCCCCCCCAACGCAGAATGTGACATCACCACTTGTTTCGAAAAACATACCCTTTTTCAGTTTTTTTCGCATAAATTCAAACTGAATTAAAAAGAACCCAATAAGAAAATCCAACTATTTTTTGTTGAAAAATAATTCTTTTTAATTGAAAAGTCTACAATTATATTTTTGATTCAGAAATTATTTTTTTTTTAGTTACAAATTCTATTTGATTGAAGATTTAACTATTTTGTCGAAAATTTGTTTTTTTGTTGTTCTTCAAAATTGAAAAAGTTCATTCTGGGCTGAAAATTGATAGTTTTTAGCTGAAAATTCAACTATTAAACTTTCATTGAAAATTCATCCTTTTTCTTGGAAAATTCAATTTGTTGAAGCTTGAACTACTTTGTTAAACATTAATGATATTGGTTGAAGATTCAGCTATTCAAGTTGAAATTTCATTTCATTTGAAAATTCGTCAGTTTGGTTGCAAATTTGTTGTTTTTTTGCTTGAAAATTAATTTTTTTAACAGAAAATTTAACTATTCCATTTTTGGTTGAAATTGTTCATTTTCAGATGAACATTCAACTATTTGGTTGAAAATTTATTCATCTTGTTGTAAATTCATAATTTTTAGTCGAAAATTATTCTTTCAGCTTGAAAATTGAGCTACTTGGTTGAAAGTTGAACTATTTCCTTATAAATTCATTTTATTAGTTGAAGATCCATCTCTTTGGTTGAATATTTAACTATTTTGTTCGTAATTCGTTTCTTTTTTGGTTGCAAATCAATTTTTTTGTAATTGTTTTGTAGAAAATTCGTCTTTTTGGTTTAAAAATTAATGTTTTTTGGTAAGAATTTGATCTTTTTTGGTGCAAAATGAAACTGTTGAGTTGCAGATTCTTGGATTTTGTTTAAAATTCCACTATTTTAGTAGAAAATTTATCTCTTTGGTTGAAAGTTACCTTTATTACTGAAAATTCAACAATTTGGTTTACATTTTTTTCTTTCTCCACTGAAAAATCTTTCTTGAATCAAAATTCCACTATGGTTGAAAATTGTATTCTTTTCTTGAAAATTCTATTATTTTGTTAATAAATCATCATTTTTGGTCGAAAATTCAACCGTTTTATTGAATATTATTTTTTTTCAAGAATTTAAATATTTTGGTAAAAAAATCCATCCTTTTTTTAAGTACAACTGTGTTTGGGTGAAAATCAATCTTTTTTGGTTGACGATTCAACTATTTTGTTGAAAATTCGTTTTTTTTTTGTGTGGAAAATTAATCTGTTTTGGTTAAGGATTCATTTATTTCGCTAAAAATTTGTCATTTTAGTTGAAAATTCATCTTGTTAGTTGTAAATCAACTTTTTGGTTAAAAATTTATATTTTTGGATTGAAAATTCAATTGTTTTGGTGGAAAAATCGTATTTTTTGCTTGAAAATTCAACAATTTGGTAGAAAATTAAACTACGTGGTTGAAAATTAACAGTTTTGTTCAACATTTATATTTTTTGTTTGAAAATTCATTTGTTTTATAGAAAATACGTCTTTTTGGTTTAAAAATTCATGTCTTTTAGTAAAAAATTGATCTTTTTTGGTCAAATATGAAACTGGCTGCAAATTCATGTATTTAGTTGTAATTCCGTCTGTTTTGGTAGAAAATTAATCTTCTTGGTAGAAAAATCAACTATTTATTTGAAAATTTAAGTATTTGATAGAAAATTAACTTTATTGTTGAAAATTCAACTGTGTGCCGGTCTTTTTGGCTTGAAAATTCAAAAAGCTGTTAAAAATTTTTTTCTTTCTTGCCTGAAAGTTCAATTCTGGTTGAAAATTAATCTGATTTAGTTGAGAATTGAACTATTTTGTCAAAAATTCGTTTTTTTTCTTGAATGCAACTGGTTGAAAATGTAACTATTCCATTTTTGGTTGAAAACTTATCTTTTTAAGTTCAGTTAACTATTTGTTTGAAAATCCATGTTTTTTCTGGTAAATTCGACTTTTCGTAGAAAATCAATCTCTTTGGTTAAAAATTCATCTTTGTACGTTGAAAATTCAACTGTTTTGTTGAAGATTCGTCTTTTCGGATACAAAGTTTATCTCATTTGGTAGATAAGTCATCTTTCTTGATTGGAAATTCATCTTGATTGCAAATTAACTTTTTTGTTGAAAATTCGTCTTTTTCACTTTAAAATATAACTCTTTGGTTGAAACGCAACTGGTTTTGGTTGAAGCTTAATTTTTTTGATGGAAAATTCGACCATTTTGTTCGAAATTCATCTTTCATGATTGAAAATTAAATTTCTTGATGGAAAATAAACTTTTTTGTTAGAAATTCATCTTTTTGGTTTTAAAAATAAACTGATTTCTAAAACATTCGACTTTTTAGCTTGAAAACTGAACTCTTTTGATGAAAATTCGTCTTTTTGGGTTTGGAAATGTATCTTATTTAGTAGGAAATCTTATTTTATTTTATTTAAAAGAATTTATTCCCTTATTTTCCCTGTTTTGAGAGCATTTTGGTGTGTGAAGTCTGAAAATTTGAAATTAAAATTTCTAAACTACTCTTTCTATTTGTAGAGAGAGAGAGAGAGAGAGAGAGATAAATAATGAACTGACTGCTAAATCGGTCTAAAAATGATTGCGCTTTACGTCGGAGGAATATACCAGAACCTTGTGTTTGAAAGCATACCTCCTGTAGAGGATAATCAATTGTCTGAAAATGTTCACCCAGAACTGGTGTTATTTCAAGGAAGAGATCTAAAATAAATGTGAGAGGAAGTTTCATCATTGCTGATAATATAATTGGTCATTGAGTGCTGGTGAGTTGAGGCTAGTAGATAAATAAATAAATAAGTAAATTTAAAAGACATTAGCGTTGGTATAGCGAAGGACAGTGGCATGTTTTTGACGCTGCTCAGTAGCGTTCTACGCATGAACTTCTCCTGGCTGTCGGAGGCCTTGGCCCTGCTGAGCAGTTGGGGAAGAGGCTCCTCCGGGTTACTTTGTTGTTCTCGATCGGCTACAGCACAGCTTATTGTCCGGCAGAGGGGCGTAGCAAGTGAAATGACCACTTCCATCCCAGCGGCGATCTCGTCGACCGAGAACCTGGAACTCGAAATGAAAGCGCACTTGCCACCCGGGGACAACCTCTGTACCACGCTATCGTCTCCCCAGTTCTCCCAGGCGCTATCAATGTTCTGGTCTGCTTTGCAGTCGGGCCAGGCAGGCCCAGTCATCCGTCAATTTGGCCTGGGAGCTGAGGCCGTCACCGCAGCTGCCAATGGGAACCTGGAGGAATTCGTCAGCGCCTTGGAGTTCGAGACCAAGGGAGGACAATCATCAGGACAGAGCGAGCAGGGACAGGAAGACTCCTCCAAGACCAAGAAACCGGCGCCATCTGGGGGCGGCGGATCCACAGATAAAAAGGACGAGGATGATGAGGGCATGTGTCTCGATTAGATCCATCGATCTTTTTTATTAAAGAACTCTTTCTGCCGCGAGTAATGTGCTCTGGATATACTGGTAATTTGAAATGTTACTAATAATGCTTCACTACGACTTACTTGTGTATCTCTTTGCAATATTCATAAGAAATGATAGAGTGTAAGCTACTCATTATGTAATAAAATTGTTTCGTTGAAAGGTGATTGCCGTCTTTTGACTTGAGAAATTTCAAGTTCAGTCTTTATCTTGTATTTAGTCACTTTTTGAGAATTAAATATTATAGTCTTTGGAATACTTGCCTTCGAAACTTTTATTCAAATTTCAGAAATCATCTTCAGAACCAGTAGATTGTCACAGGGTGGCCGACTGGCCGTAGGTCAGGGAAAACTCAGAGAATTTTCTTGGTCGGGGAAAGTCAGGGATTTTGAAAAAATTCTGGAAATAGTCAGGGAATTTCTATAAGTGGCGCTTTAAATAACTGTCAACAATAATGAAATATATTTGAATTTGTTTTATTCCGTTTGTAAAAGATTCTATGTTAAAAATGTTAGAGGATTTAAATTCTGGCCTTTGAATATTAGTGGTTAGGGAAAATGAAAAATTGTTTAGGGAAATGTTAGGGAAGTTTGAAAATTAAGTATGCGGCCACCTTACTATAATATTCTTTTTAGTAATTTATTTGGCTTGTATTTATATTTTTTTGCAGTTACTTCCTCCTGGCGATTATATTTTTAGTTAAAAATTTTATTATTTGTTTGCAAATTCACCAATTTGATTTAAAAAGTCATCCTTTTTGGTTCAAAATTCAACTGTTTTGTTTAAAAACCCTCTTTTTGGGTTCGAAAAGTCAACTATTTTGGTAGAAAATGAACTTTTTGTTTCAAAATTCATACTTTGGTAAAATTAAACTATTTTTTTAAATATGTCTTTTAGGTTTAAAAATTCATCTCTTTCAGTAGCAATTTAATCTCTTTTTTTGTAATGCAACATTGTGGTTAAGATTTGATCTTTTTTGGTTGAAGATTCAACTATCTTGTTTGAAAATTCGTCTTTTTGTGTGAATTCACCTATTGTTTATTTAAAATTAAAATCTTTTTTGTTTGAAATATCTACTATCACATTATTTGCTGAAAATTCATTTTTTTAAATTAAAAATTCATCTCTTTTGTTGAAAATTCGTTTTTTTTGTTTTGCAAATTAATTTTTTAACAGAAAATGAACTATTCCACTTGAAGATTCATTATTTTAATTGAAAATGCATCTCGTTGGTTGAAAGTTTAACTACTTTGTAGAAAACTTATTTTTTGTTTGGTTGCAATTTTTTTTAACTGAAAATGTAACTATTCCATTTTTGGTTGAAAATTGATTTTTAAAAATTGAAATGTTGATTTTTACAATTTGAAAATTCTGCAACTCATGGAAAATTTGAACTACCTTTTTAAATATGTATATTTTTTGTTTAAAATTCATCTCTTTGGTTGAAAATTTAACTATTTTGTTGAACAATTTTTTTTCTAAACTGAAAATGTAACGTTTCCGTCTTTAGTTGAAAAATAATACTATTGTAGTTAAAAATTCATCTTTTTTCCTAGAAAACTAATCTTTTTGGTTGAAAATTAACTTTTTTGTTGAAAATTTAACTGTTTTACAGAAAGTTCGTCTTTTGGCTTGAACGTTCAATAATTTGGATGAACCTTTTTTTCTTTCCTGAATAAAAAATATTTATTTGTTGAAAATTTGCCTTCTTGGTAGAAAATTAATATTTTCGGGTTGAAAATTTAACTATTTTTTAGACAATTCGTCTTTCGTTGAAAATTGTTTTTTTTTCAAAGTTGAACTACTTTGTTGAAAATTCTTTTTCTTTTTTTATGTTGCAGATTCATCATTTTTAGTTGAAAATTGATCTTTGGTTGAAAATTAGCCTATTTTTTTGAAAATTCTTTTTTCTTCATTCATTTGTTTTGTTGAAAATGTAACTATTCCATTTTTGGTTGAAAATTGATTTTTAAAAATTGAAAAGTTGATTTTTACAAATTGAAAATTCCACTGCTCATGGAAAATTTGAACTACTTTTTTAAATATGTATATTTTTGGTTTAAGATTCATCTCTTTGGTTGAAAATTCAACTATTTTGTTGAACATTTTTTTTTCAAACTTAATTTTTTTTTTACTGAAAATGTCCCGTTTCCATCAAATCTCCACGTTTTGAGACCTCCTGAGTCAGAAAAAACGATTTTTACGAAGGTGTCTGTCTGTCTGTAGTCTGTCTGTCTGTCTGTCTGTCTGTCTGTCTGTAGCCACGATAACTTTCGAAAAAATGTTCAGATTTGATTGAGCTTTGGCACACTTTTTTATGGCCGAAAAATAGAGAACGAGTTCGTTAACCAGCTATTTTGGATGAAAATCCAAAAAGTGAGCACATTTTGAAAATTTTTGAGACCACTTTTTTGGAAGATTTGAAAATTCTATGTACGGTTATTAGTAGTACGCAAAATGACGAACAAAATATTCTTATGACTTTTCGTGATAAAAAAAAAATTACTGGAGTTATAGCATTTTCAAAATTCCAAAAAACAAACGAAAATGAACATTTTAAGCCGAAAAACGCACGATATGAAAAAAAGTCAAGAGGAGAAAAACGTTGATTCCTGAACACCCTATAATATTTTCATGACAACTTTTTGAATTTTTCGAAAAATAAAAAATTCAAATTTTGATCGCACAAAAAATTAATGAAAAATCAAAAAAGCCATTTTGCTGTAAAACTATGCAAGATACCAGAAAAGACCATCTCACCAAAATTGTGCACCTAAAAAAGATCTACAAATTTCTTATCATTCACTTTTTGATATGACGCGTAGTTTTTGTTTTATTCGTAAAAAACAGCATTGAAAATAGAAAAATCAAAATTTCAGACGAATATTACCAGCTACGAAAAAATGACCGAAACAAAATTTGTTCATCCAAGGAAGAGGTACAAATTTATTGTGACTCATGTTTCGATAGGATGCGTGGTTTTTGTTTTATTCGTGAAAATAACATTGACAGTAAAAAAAATCAAATTTTTGAAAAAACAATGCAAGGTACGAAAACATATAAATGAACAAAAATTGTGCATTCAAAAAAGACTTACACACCCGTAATCAATTTTTGTGGTAAGAATATATTCAAAATGAAAAAATTAACTTTTTTGATAAACGGCACAAGCTAAAATAAAATGTTAACTAATAAAATTTGTCGCCTGAATTATATCATTACTTTTCATTTGAAATCAAATACAAATTTAGTAATTTGTGTATGAAGAACATATAACACGAAGCACAAAGTGCGCGCTCAGTGTATTTACCAAATCGCACGCCGTAAGTGCGCTCAAACTTTTTTGTTTCTATCATACGGTGCAAATGATTTTCAAATCAAATATCGAGCGCGAAGCGCGAGTGTCTGGATGAGAATGTGTTCCTTAAGGTCGATAGAACCTTGAGTAAATAAAGTTCCTTTTCAGTCTAAAATAAAAGCAAATTTAACAATCACTTAATATGTAGAGGTTTTGATAATTTTATAATATTTGCAAACAAACTTTTTCTTTTCATCGAAGTCGAACACGAAGTTCAAAAATCTAGAGGAGCCTAGCGTAAAGCGCGAGATAAATATATGATCGAGCGCGAAGCGCGAGATCCAACAGTCGCGCGCCCTAGGCGCGCTCAAACTTGCGAGCGAAGCGCGCCATGAGAATGTGCCCGCGAAGCGGGCAGATTTTTTTTTTATTGAAACTGTAACTTTTTGGTTGAAAATGAACTCTTTTGTTGAAAATTCAACTGTTTTACAGAAAGTTCGTCTTTTGGCTTGAAATTTCAATAATTTGGATAAACCTTTTTTTCTTTCCTGAATAAAAAATATTTTTTTGATGATAATTTGCCTTTTTGGTAGAAAGTTAATATTTTCGGGTTGAAAATTCAACTATTTTTTAGACAATCATCTTTTTTTTTTAATTTTACTTTTTCATTTTTTTTTTTGAAATTGTATCTTTTTTAGTCAAAGTTCAACTATTTGTTTTTAAATTATTGTATTTTGTTGAAAATTTAACTTTTCCATTTTTTGTTGGAAATTGTATCTTTTTTAGTTGAAAATTTAACTATTTGTTTTAAAATTCATGTATTTTGTTGAAAACTCAACTCTTTGGTTGAAACTTGAACTGTTTTTGGTTCAGAATTTGGTTGAAAATTCATCTTTAGGTAGAAAATTCCAGTATTTAGTTAAAAATTCAACTATTTTGTTGACAATTTTATTATTTTGTTGAAAATTCAAGGATTTTGTTAAAAAGTCATCTTCTTTAGTCGGCATTCAACTGTTTTGTTTACAATCGCCACCCTGATTGAAAAAAAATAAAGGTACAATAAATTTTGAAGGGTGGAAAGGCAAAAGGAGGTAGCTGACAAAATTTAAAAAATCTGCTTCTGAGCTGACATATTGCTTAATCGATACCAAAAAAGTTTAATTGAAAAGAAGCTTCCAGTTATGAGAAAATATTGTCCGAAGGTTATCATGTCATTTTTTTACCCTGTCTGAGTCGAATTGAAACAGTGATAAGAAATTAAATGCTCAATTAAAAAATAAACTGATAATCCCCCTGAGATGTTGAGTTACTAAATACAGGGGAAAAAAGTTTGATTAAAAAAATCATTCAGTTGAGAGAAAATTAAGTTTTAGTTTTGAAGTTAGAATCTCATGGGTTCCGATTTTTCGCTTTTAGGTAGTGATAAATAATAAAATTTACATTTTTATTTATTGTACCATGAATATATTGAAATATATGTATGTCGGGAATATCATAAAAATTAGTTTGATTACAAAAAGTCTTTATTTTTAATGGATATGAAGATGTTTCCAATCTCAAAGTGACAGAAACCTAAAATTGGAACAGGCTTGGTTGCAAATCACGATAAAAAGGGCAATTTTCAGTTGAAACAAACAATAAAAACTTACTCATGAGATATTGAGTTGCTAAATTGGGAAAAAATGAATTTGATTCGAAAAAGTTAACCAATTCCGAATAAATAATTCAAGAATTCTGAGGTTCAAATTTCATGGGTTTTGAAAATCGTCTTTGGATAGCGACTAAAGATCTACTTTTCAATTTAAAGAAATAATAAAAACATGCTTCCGAGATATGGGGAGGCTGAATATGAATAAAAAAGTTTTCATTTAAAAAACTTATTCTGCTCCGGGAAAATAAAGATTTAATGTGGTGATATCGTACTGTGAAAATGTGTCGATGAAAATTTTATAAAATGAAGAAAGGTGTATGTTTCTTTATAAATAAACGTTAATAATTTTTAAAAAGTTACAAAGTGGCTTTTTGTAGAAAATTAAGATTTAAGATTTTAGGGTGGAATTTGATTGGTACTTTGGTGCTGAAAAAAGTAGCCAATAGTTTTATTTGAGAGCTTTTTTTTTTTTAAAAAGAAGGAAGTATTTTATTATTTTACTGCATTTGAAAAATGTTATGAAGATGAAATTGGCCAGAAAAAGGGTTGAAAAAAAGGTAAGAGGTTAGGCAATTGAAAAAAAAGAAGATGGGAGACAAGAACAGAGTCAGTTATCTGGTTTTGAATTACCAATCTTTTTATTACTATATTAAAAATGAGCTTTCGGAAAAATGCTTTTAACACAAAACGTATTTGATTTTTTAAGAATTTTTCATGCAAAAAGCCCATTTTCCGAAAAAATGTTGGTTATCTAGTTTTGAACTGCAACCCTTCATTTACAGTCCATCATTATATTTCCAATTTTAAGAATCAAATTCGCATCCACGTGATTTTTCAGATTTCCGAGTACTATCTTGATTGACTTCTCCTCAAAAGATTTCTTGAAGATCGAAAAGTTTTCGAGTTTCCAGACAAAAGTAGATTCCTTCCCATCTTGTAAAAACGAGTCGACTTTTCTTAATATTTAATCCAAAATGGGTGTCATTCATCGTTGTATTTTCTGTCAAGAAGTACAACATTTCTAAATTTTATATTCGATTTATTTTTGTTATTTTGTTAGTAGTATACCTGGGGCAGTTCTGGCCAACAGTTCTGTTCCGAGCTAAACGGCAGTAAACCAGCGATTGGTCATTTACCGACAGGCGATATAGGTGCGTGTGAAAGTACCCAGTAGGAACCAACATTACCGACCAACGATAAGGTAGAAAATTGCATTAATGTCGGCTAGGGAAGGCTCTATCTTGCCGATTAACGGCATATTAGCACGGACGTGAACCATTATCGGTTAATGACCAGTCGTTTTGTGTTATGTATATTTTTTAGCTAGATTTTTAAGATAAAGTTATTTCCAGCAAAAGGAGGTTTAAATATTTTATAAATGGATTTCAAAACATACCCTTTCTTTTCAATTAAGCAAATTTGGAGAATGTTGAAATATTTGTTTTAGCCGTTAATGTCTTTTTTTTAAGGAAATCCATTTATTAGGTATTTTCACTTCAGCCACCAGCTAACTTCAGTTTGATGAGTGCTGAGGGGGAAACAATGGACCAAATGCGTGGGACAAAACTTTATTTTTGTAATATCTTCGTAATGAATGATAATTATTACCATTTTATCATTTCAGTAAATAGTTCTTAGAAAATAAAAACTATTTTTCAAATACACTTATATAGATAAAATTAGTTTTTACGGAGATATTAGCAAAATAGGGCAAACATGGACCGAATCCCATGCATTTGGTCCATTGTTTTCCCCCTCAGCACTCAACGAAGTGAAGTTAGCTGTTGGTTGAAGTGAAGAGTACCTAATTAAAAAGCGGTTGGTATGCAATCGAACTAAATATCGATACAACTAAATGGCATTTCAACTAAAACTCTATAGTTTGTGCTACGTAGTATAGAGTGTTGAAAACATGGCTATGCGCGTATGAGAAATAGTTTATGACGTCACTGAATTCGCCAGAAGTGACCGGTTGGCGGAGTCACATGGAAAAGGTGAGTGGTAGAGTTCTTAAATTCTCGAGAATTTATGTTCGGGTTATATAACCGA
>CAKNYM010052048.1:241913-252042 GCA_932195095.1 Andricus curvator
TGAAAATTCGTCTTTTTGGTCAAGTTTAACGGTTTGTTGTTTAAAATCAGACTTTTTAAATTAAAATATTAACATATAAATTTTTTGTTGTGAATTCGTCTTTTTTTGTTAAAAATTCATCATTTTAGTTAAAACCCCTTTTTTTGTTCAAAATTAAACCATTTTATTGAAAATTATTTTTTTTTAAATTATTTTTTAACTGAACATTGAACTATTCCATGTTTTGTTAAAAATGTATCTTCTTCAGTTGAAAATTCAACTATTTGATTTAAAAAATCGTCTTTTGTGGTAGAATATTAATCTTCTTGGTGACTAATTCATCTTTTTGTTTAAAAATTTAACCATTAGATTGAAAATTCCTGTGAAAACTCAAATATTTGGTTAAAGATTCATGTATTTTTTTTTTAAATTAATCTTTTTTGGTAGAAAATTAATCTTCTTGGTTGAAAATGTATCTGTTTTGGTTTTGGTCGAGGATTCAACTATTTTGTTGAAAATTCGTCTTTTTGGTCAAGTTTAACGGTTTTTTGTTTAAAATCAGACTTTTAAAATTAAAATATTAACATATAAATTTGTTGTTGTGAATTCATCTTTTTTTCTTAAAAATTCATCATTTTAGTTAAAACTCCTTTTTTTTGTTCAAAATTGAACCATTTTATTGAAAATTATTATTTTTTTTAATTATTTTTTAACTGAACATTGAACTATTCCATGTTTTGTTGAAATGTATTTTCTTCAGTTGAAAATTCAACTATTTGGTTAAAAAATTCGTCTTTTGTGGTAGAATATTAATCTTCTTGGTGACTAATTCATCTTTTTGGTTGAAAATTTAACTATTAGATTCAAAATTCCTGTAAAAACTCAAATATTTGGCTAAAGATTCATGTATTTTGTTAAGAATTAAGCTTCTTGGTTAAAAATTTATCTCTGGTTGAAAAATCAACTATTTGGTTAAAAAAAATTTTGATGGAAAATTCATCTTTAGTTGAAAATTTAACTTTTTTGTTGAAATATCGACTTTTTTTATTTAAAAAATCAATTTTTTACTGAAAATGTAACTATTCAAGTTGTTCTTGAAACTTTATCTTTTTTTAGTTGAAAATTGATTTATTTTGTTGAAACTCGTCTCTCTTGGTTAAAAATCCAACTCTTTTGTTGAAAATTCGTCGTTTTAGATTGAAAATTAGTCCATTTTGTTTGAGGATACATAATTTGTTGAAAATTCGTATTTTTTGGTTTAATTCAACTGTTTTTGATTGAAAATAAAAATATTTTTGGTGAAAATATCCATTATTACGTTTTTTGTTGAAAGTTCCTTTTTTCTTGGTTGAAAATGAAGGGTTTTAATTTCCGTGATAAAATACTTATTAAAATTTTCAGAAAGGAAAATATTCCAGGTTCTCTCTAAGGTAGTTCTAAATTGTTCTAGTTTACACTAAATTTTAGAATTTTGAATTAGTAAATTTTTTACGACTACCTAATTCTACTTTTATTGGTGCTTCTGTTAACAAATTTTTTAAACGATCAAATTTTTCCATCATACACAAAAGTAGATTCAATATTTTCACTAGTTGTAACCCGAATCTGGTCAGGCAAGTTCGTTTTCTGAAATAAATTCCTTTTGAATTACCGATGGCTGTCAAAATCACCAGAGATTCGAAAGTAAAAAGAAAAATCCTAATTTTTTACTTTGGGTGGACTTTTTAAACTAACTCAAATTATTTTTATTTCCAAAAAAAGTATATTAATTTGAACAAGAAATACTTTTTTTGTGCTGTGTGAATCTTTTTTTCATACGAACTTAAAATTACATTAATTCGAGATGACATTTTGGAAGGTTAGTATTGAATAATATATACGTAATACATTATAACACTTTATATTTTTATCATAGTAGACAAATTTTTTGCAAATATCAATACATAGGAGAATTAACATTGACGATGAAATTATTAATCTAAAAGCATTACATTTCTTATTCTTCCACTATTCTCAGAATATTCATCAAAGGAATGTTTAAAAATATTGCTCTTACATCCTTTAAATCCAACAAAAATTAAGCAACATTAATTTTTGTTCAACATTTTTTTGATAAAATGATGAAGACAATAAAAAAGCTAGTATATCAAGTATTATTAGAAACTATTTTTACGGGGCACTTTTTTGTCGATTAAAGAGCCTGGGATAATAAGAGATTCTAAATGGAAGTTAAACTGTCGAGTTCTTGTGGCAGACTACTAATTCTGTAATATGGAATTCTAAAACCAATGTGCCATTTTTCAATACTAGATGATTAAAAGGCCAAGAATAAATATCAAAAATTTTTTCCGTGCGAGCAGGAATCACGCAAAGTTCTTTAGAACTTAAAAGTTTTTTATCTGGTAAACTTGCATTATATGAATCAATATTTAATTTAAAAATCTCAAAACCATTTATAATGGACAAAGCTACTTTCAAATAATTAATGCAGTACGGTGCGTCTGAAAACAACAATTTACACTTTACTTCTGAAATAGAGTCATAATACTTCGGATTTATCAGTTTTCCGAATTACATTTCTACTGGTTTCTCTTTCAAAGGATTAATGAAGTCATTGAAGTTTTCAATCCGCCATACAAAAATGGATTCTATCTTTTTCCCACTTGTAACATGAAGATGAGCAGATTCATCAATTTTTTCTGCAATGGTTTTGTCTTTTGCAACTGAACCAGCCATGTCGCTTCTTCTTTTTTCTGTGTAAAGAAAGAATGATTACTCACATTAATTTATGGAAATCTTTCAAAATAAGTACCTGATTAAAGTACTAAAATACCTGATTGCACCTATACGATTGTCAGTTTCAGGATTTCAAAAATAATTTTATTTTCAACTGACAAAACTGTAGGTCAAACTGTCCCCAGATAACAATCGTGCGACGCATTGAACCCGCACGTCATGCGAGGCACGTCGTGCGTGCGAAAATGCATTAATTTTGCCAACACGTGCCTCGTTCAAGTGATGGGCACCAGAGTGCGAGCAGAATGCGTCGCATTTCGCTGTCACGCAGTGTTGATATTATGCGGCGCACATCGTGTAGGCATGGTGATGGCCGGGGATGACGTAAATTTACGGAAATTTAAAATGATCAAAATTAAAAATTAACGTAATATTAAAAATATTTAAAAACTAATTATTGAACCGGGCTTAACATGTTTTGGTCCAAGAGCAATGGTGTTTCACGACTTTCGAAAATTCTTGTGAACTTTAATTTTTGGAAATTGAATTTAATGAATAATATCAAAAAATATTTTTTAAATAATAATTTTATCATTTTCAAGGACCGTTTGCTTTCTGACCAAAGAATTGTATACCCTCTTCTACCATGCGGCGGTTCAATTATAAATAAAAAATTTGTAGATACATTAAGTTTTGAAAAAATGTTAATTGATTAAATCACTTAAGCATAATTTTTATCATTATATATAAAAATATATATAATCGTTTAAATAATATCAATAATAATATAAATTTAAAATGTACTGAGCGAAATCTTTATTGAAATATATAATCATTTTCAAAAAGCGCGCGATGGCAGTATATCAACGATACGCGTAGTAAATACAATCGCTAAACGCTCGCTTGACTAGTGCGTAATGTGTCATTTTTCCTCCATTTGCAAAGAAGAAGAAGAAGAAGAAGTCATTGTTTTTTCCTGCTCCCGGCGTCTCTTATTGTGTCCAGTTTTATGCGTTTTATCAAATATATCGCAATATAATCCATAATTGAATTCTTGGATTTTAAGTTATTGCGGATTTTATTTCGTTAAGCTTTTCTAATCATTTTGCCAAATTTGGAGACTGAAGCAAACTTTATTATAGTATTCTTTTAGGAATTGCGTTTAACTTTATCAAAGATTTGCGACAAGTGAGTTATATGTAGATCCACGACTTTAATAAAATAATAAACGATATAAAATCCATTTTCCACTTGTTATTTTACATTTAAAAACAATTAAATTAATTATTTATTAACCCTCCCATTAGACCTGCACTTCGTGCGTGCAATCTGCCGCACGCATTGTGACTGCACGACGTGCGACCCATGTGTGCATCAATTGATGTCGCAGCTGTGTGATCATATGCGTGCACGACGTGCGGGGTAACCCGCACGAATGCGCGCATCGTGCGTGCACAATTGTTATCTGGGTCTTCTTTTTGGATTATCATGATATTAATTTAAGATTAAAATTAGGATATAATGACACTGTCCCTTTTTTGTCTTCCCTTAATTTATAAAATGTATGATTTTTCGTGTCATTCATTAAAAATACAGTTAATTGAAAAAAAAGGTTAAGGGTGAAAATAATAAAATGGACGAAAACTTGTCCTGAGAAAATTACATTCTTATTTTAAATGATATCTTGTTTCAAATGTAAGGATTTTTTAGCACACGAGTTAATATTCAATTTTCTATATTTACATTTGAACCAAATTATGTTGCTAAAGTAGATGTAAAATCTTTCTCAATTTTTTTGAAATTTGCATCATATCCGATATCCCTGACTTCATTCCTAAAGATAGAAAAAGAAGTTAATAGTCGTTGGACTAATTTCAATTTCAAGATACGAATAGCTTTCCATGTTTCCCCAGATTTGGATTTTATCGTTGTTGGTCATTGTGGTCAAGGACACATTTTGTCTAGTTTTTCAATAAAAATAGTAGTTTTCCATATTTAAACCATATAACAAATGAATAATGATTTGAATTTTGCAATTTACTGATGTGAAAAACTGTCAAAAATATAAACAAAATCTGCAATTCATACATCAACTAAAAACTGAACTACAAAAACCGTTCATCTTCACAATAGCATCCTGTCACACGTTTTTTTCCAGAAAGGTAGACTTCTTACGATGTAAATTCAGCGTGAAAATATTATTCGTCAAAACTGATTCGTTCCTGAAAATTCACAGTTTAAACAAATAAACATTAGGGAAGTAACCGTTAACAAAATAATTCCTTTTTATTAATTTGTTGTCATCGTGACGACCATTTTTGATATATTGAATAAAGTTAGTAGCTGCCTTGAAAAGAATAATGTACAAATATTTGGAAGGTAGTAAATACAGGCCTCACATTCCCTATGGGATAAAATATAGGGACCAAAGGGTACTTTTTGTTATGCTCATAGGGTACTTTTTTCGCGCCCGAAGTATAACAAATTCAGGATAAATTCGTAAAACTTGAAAAAAATTCAAGTTCAATTCAAACGAATTAAAATGAATCGGAAAAAATTTTAAAAATAAAAAAAATGCCATTAATTTCCGTAAAACTGGGATACATTTAGAGGAATTTAAGGTAAACGAGGAGAATTCGATGAAATTCATAAAAACTCAAGGTTAATTTAAAAAAAAAATTAATGAATTCAAAGCAATTTAAAAGTGTGAAATAAACTTCATTGAATTCAGTAACTCTGAAATGAGCTTAGAAAAATTCAAGGGAATTGCAAAGAATTTGAATAAATGCCTAAGAATTCAAGGTGAAGTTTACAAGACTTCAGGATCAAAAGACTTCAAGTAAATTATAAAAATTCAAGAAAATTCAGGGTGAATTCCGAAAAAAATTCAAAATCTTCAAATCTTCGAAACCGTACTAATTTCTAACCGAAGAAGTGACTAATGACTACAAAAAAATTCAATATAAATTCAAAAGAATTCAAATGAATTGAAAGTTTTAAAGAAAAATCTAAAAAATCCATTCATTTCAGCAAAATTTGAATGCATTTAGAGGAACTTAAGGGAAACGAGAACAATTCAATGAAATTTATTTTAAAATCAAGCTTAATTTAGAAAGCAATTAAGTGAATTGAAAACAATTCAAAAGCTTGAGAAAAAAAATTGATTGAATTGAGGAAGTTTGAAATGAGTTTAGAAAAATTAAAAGGGCATTTAAAAGAATTTGATGAAATTCCTACGAATTTAAGGTGAGTTCAAAAGACTTCAAGATGAATTAAAGAAAAACTTTTTAAAAATCCACTGAATTGAGGGAATTTAGAAGAATTCAAAAGGAGTTAAAAGAATTTTGGATAAGTTAACAAGAATTCAGGTCAAAAATATCTTGAGTGCTTTTAAAATCCGTTAAAATCATTGAAATCTACGGAAATCTTATAAAACCCCTTGGAATCTTTTAAAATTTCTTAAAAAGTTTTGGGTCCTGTAAAATCGTTCCATATCTTTCGAAATTTTAAGAAATTCTTCACGACCGCACGCAAATTTTTTTCAAATTCCTTCAAGTTATTAAAACCCTTGGAAATACATTTAAATTGTTTAAATCTCTTGAAAATGCCTTGTAATCTTTTAAAATATTTCAAAGTCTTTGAAGTCCCTTCATACCTTCATATCTTTTGAAATCCATTGCAATTTTTTAAAGCTCTTGGAAATGCTAAGAAATTTTAAAAAATACCTTAAAATATTTCAAATCCTTTGATTATTTTATCAATTGATTCTCAGGATCAATTGAATCAAAACTTGTAATAAGTCAAAAAAATCTACTGAATTACGTAAATTTAGAAGAATTCAAGTGAATTAAAAAATTCAAAACAATTCCAAAGAATTTAAGAAAATTCAGGATAAATTAATAAGAATTCAGGATGAATTCGAAAAACTAATTGCAAAACTCTTCAAATTTTTGAAAACTTACGAAATACCTCACTTCTGTTGAACAAATTCTTTAAAATACACTAAAAACTTATAAAATCCCGTGAAATTCTATGAAATCAGGTGATATTTCCTGAAATCTTGGAAAATTGATTAAAATACCTTGAGAGCTTTAAATTCCCTTAAAATGATTGAAATCCTCGGAAAATCTTATAAAATAACGTGAAATCTTTTGAAATATCTTAAAACCTTATAGGACCTGTAAAATCGTTCCATATCTTCCGAAATTCTAGAAAATTCTGTATCCTAAAATATTTCAAACGCTTTGAAATCTTTAAAAAAAATCTTTAAAAATACCCTGAAATATTTCAAAAGAATTCAAGACATGAGTTAATTTATTGAAAGAAAAGTGGCATTATGTTACATTATATTATGGGCTGCACATAGGGTACTATAGGGACTAAATCTTGAAAATAGGGACTTTAGGGACCTTAACTGAATATAGGGACCGGTCTATGAGGCCTGTAAATAGAGAGAGAAAAAGAAGAATAAGAGTAAACCAGGATATTGAAATGGTAGAATGGAAAACGTATTTGATGGATTCTCTACGAGGGGTAGAGAGAAAAATTAGGAAATAAGGAAAATATGGTAGAGAAAGAGATGAGGAAGAGGAAATAACAAGGGAAGAAATATTCAAGGTGTTAGGATTAATGAAAGATGGAAAGGCACCTGGTATAGGTGAGATTCCAAGTGAAATCTGGAAATATGGGGGGACAGAACTAAAGGAATAGGCATGGATGATGTTTAATAGAAATAGAGTATGGAGAGGAGAGGGGTGGCCAGAGTTATGGAAAGAAGGAGTAGTGGTACCCATAGTGAAGAAAGGGAAAGAGGAGGAGTTTAAAGATCATACGGGTGTGACGCTGATGCCAACATTGTATAAAGTATATGTAACTGTTTTGTCGGAGAGATTGAAGAAAGAAGTTGAGGAAAAAAGATAGAGCCACCGAATCAGACAGGGTTTAGAAAAGGAATGGGGGTGATGGACAACATATATGTTCGGAATTATCTGATAAATAAAAGGATTAAAAGGGAGAAAGGGGCAATGATAGCAATATTTGTGTACTTAAAGGCGGCGTTTGACTCCTTAAACCCAGTCGAGATAGAAAAAGTTATGTGGAAAAGGGGGATACGAGAGGACGTAATAAAGAGAATATCGGAAATTTTCAGAGAGACAAAAAGCAGGGTGAAGGTAGGAGAGCAAGTATGAGATAGTTTCTGGTTAGTGAGAGGAGTAAGGCAAGGATGTCCTATGAGCCCACTTTTATTTCATATATTAATCTCAGACTTAGAAGAAGAAAAAAAGAGAAAGGGTTGGGGAGGGGTTAGGATGGGAGAGGAAAAGATATATATACTGGCATACGCGGACGATATAGTGTTGATGGCAAAGGATGACGAAGGTATGACGGGCTTAATTACAGGATTGGAGTAATACTTAGATGGGAAAGAGTTGAATTTAAATGTAGAAAAGACAAAGATAATGAAGTTTGGAAAATGAGGGGGAAGAAAGAAAGAAAGAATGGACTGGGAGTAAAGTTAAAAGAAGTAAAGGAGTTTAAATGTTTGGGATATACCTTGCAAATGAATGGAGATCATAGAGCTCATATAAGAGAAAGGATAAAAAAAGCGGCAGGGACAATGAAACAGATATGGGGAATAGAAAAAAGAAGGTTCAAGAAAGATTGGAGCAGGATAATGTGGTTATTTGATAAGCTGGTATAGCCGGTATTAGGTTATGGAATGGAGATATGGGGATGCAAGAAAAGGAAATAGACTGCGAGTTTACAAGAATGGTATATAAGGTGGGCACTAGGAGTAGACTGGAGGACGCCTGGATATATGGTAAGAGAAGAAACGCAAAGGGTTAAATTAAGTACTAGAGCGGATAAGAGGACATGGCAATTTGAGACGAAGTTAAGAGGGCTGGGGACATGCGCTTTTGTAAGGTCACCGTCAGCCACTAATTTCTTCGAAAGTATAGGGAAAAACATGAATTGTGTGGTATGCCTGCATTCAGAAAATAATGAGCTATTTCCAGCATTTATTAAATTTTTATAAACATTTATTATATTAAAAATATGCTTGATCAAAGTTACCTTACTTTTAAAGACTAATTTCTCGGCTTGTAATGATTATTTCACAAATTTTCAAAATCGCGGATCTAGATTGATATTTTATCTACAGATGTATGTCTCTAATTAAGAAGTTTCTCTTAAATAAATATGAATAATCATGTGCTAACGAAGTGTCTGCATGAAGTAAATTCAAGGCAAGTAACTACCGATCCTAGCGGCCAAATATTGAGGAGATATTTAGGTACGCCCACGCTATTGTACTCACTACAATGCGTACCCTTTACCTCACCCCGGCAAGTTGTAGGGCCTACGCTAACTGTAATTCACATCTGGCGCGACTCTCAAGAAAAACCTCTCAGATTCATTTCTGAATTTTCTCTTTAGTCACCAAAGAAATGAACGAAATGTTAAAGTTCCCAAAAAATTTGCCAAAAAAGCTTCTCTGACGTTCAACGAATTTGCATGTTTCTTGAAATTCTGATTCGAATGATATATACTTTCAGGAGTCACTTTTATCATGAAAATAGAACATAATAATCGAAAAGTGAAAAGAACCCAAGTTTCCTATTTTGGCAATTGAATGCCAATAGCAAAAATATCGATTGAAATTTCTTAATCTATCACAGAAATCGTTTCCATTATAGGGATCTTTTTTCATTTGAGAAAGAATTATTTGCAAGCCGAAAAAGCTGTCTTTGAAAGAAGGGCAACTTTGATCAAACATATTTGTAATACCATCAACATTCATTCAAATTTTATGAATGCAATCTCTACCTTATTCTTATACGAATCCAGGCATACCATATAAGTATAGTTTTTAGAAATACTTTCAGGTAAACTAGCCGCGAGAAGTCGAAACAAACTTTGAAATGTTGGAAATACTCTACTTGAACTTTCGTCTAATCGAAACATTTCATTGGGGTACTTTCCAAACATACTTGATATCCAGTGAAAATTTGGAATTAAATTTTGGCATTATACAAGAAAAAAAACGTTTTGTGCATTGAAATCTTATTTTTCATTTGTAAAATAATAGTTACAAACTAGAAATTAGTCTTCAAAAGTAATGTAACTTTGACCAAGCATACTTTTAAGGCCATCAATAACTATTAAAATTTGACAAATTGTCGATCTACTTTATTTATTTACGAATCCAGGCATACCACATACGTTATAATTTTTAATAATGGTTATACATAAAATATAGCCGAAGAAGTCGAAACATAGTTTGAAATGTTGAAAATTATACTCTACTTGAATTTTCGTCTACTCGAAACATTTCATTGGGATAGGTTCGACATATACTTGATATTCAGTGAAAATTTGGAATTATATTTTGCATTATATTATAGAAGAAGCG
>CAKNYM010052048.1:252563-275275 GCA_932195095.1 Andricus curvator
TAATTTCTAGTTTGTAACTATTATTTTACAATTGAAAAGTAAGATTTAAATGCACAACGCTTCTTCTATAATATAATGCAAAATTTAATTCCAAATTTTTACTGGATATCAAATATATTTCGAAACTATCCCAATGAAATGTTACGATTAGACGAAAATTCAAGTAGAGTATAATTTTCATCATTTCAAACTTTATTTCGACTTCTTCGGCTATATTTTATGTATAACCATTGTCAACAATTATAACGTAGGTGGTATGCCTGGATCGTAAATGAATATGGTAGATCGACAATTTGTCAAATTTTAATAAATATTGATGGCATTAAAAATATGCTTGGTCAAAGTTACATTACTTTTGAAGACTAATTTCTAGTTTGTAACTATTATTTTACAAATGAAAAATAAGATTTCAATGCACAACGCTTCTTCTATAATATAATGCAAAATTTAATTCCAAATTTTCACTGGATATCAAGTATATCTTGAAAGTATCCCAATAAAATGTTTCAAATAGAGCATTTTCCACATTTCAAACTTTATTGTTTCCACTTCGTGCGGCTACTATATCAGAAACTGTTTTTGACAATTATTACTTGTGTGGCATGCCTGGATTCATAAACGAATAATGTGGAAGGGATTTCTAAAGATAATTGAAAAGGAAATAAATCTTTAAAGATCAACTGGGATTGAAAATATTAACCGATTTTTTTCAATCTTTTTTTGATTTACTCGTAATAATATAACGAGACTAATGCAGTCTATTACAATTTAATCAGGTAATATTGTACAAAATTTGGATTTTTCTCCGCTGTGTCTAATCTCAAACAATGGGAAGGTCGCGGGAGGCCAAAAACCGTCCGCTCGACAATCTGCCTCCTGTCGCAAGGGTACCGATTTCCAGATAATGCCTGACCCAGGCCGACTGTCCCCTGAAAATGACTTTATTGCAGGAAATTTTTTTCACACTTTTTTTCCGATGCACCCTTTTTTCCTGAAAATATTCCTACGGTGATTGGCTGTCGAAAATTTTTTTTTCACTAACAAGCTCCACCTTTTTGGGCGTGCTTATCATAGTTCTGTCTCTCTCGCACACTCAACTCAGAATTCCCACGGGTGTCCCCAGCCCTCTTAAGGGAGGGGAGTTAGCGAAAAAGTGTTTGAAGGAGGTAGAAGAAAGGAGAGGGAGGACAGTAGAACTAATAAGATGGGAAGAAGAAAGGAGGGAGTTTTTTAGTGCTAGAGATATAGGAGAGGGGAATGGAGTAAGCTATGAAGAATTGGTGGGAAGGGACAGGGAAAGACAATTAATTGAAAGATGGGGAATGATTGAGGAATCAAAATATAATAAACAGTATAAGATGATAAAAAGAAAGGAGTGCCAAAGTATTCAGAAAAGGTGTGGGGACAGAGAAGATGCACCAGAATAGCAAGATTTAGATTGGAAAACAAGGTAAGGGAGGGGATGTATTGGGAAAAGAAAGAGAACAAAAAGTGCAGAATATGTGAGTGGGAGGAGGAAACATGGGAGCATGTATGGGAAGGAAGTAGGAGAGGAATGGAAGATAAGGGAAGCTGGCAAGAGAATGTGGTAAAGATTCTAGTGGAGGATGGAATGGGTGAGGCGTGGATGAAGGAATTTGAGGGGGCTAGAGGGGCGAATGAGAAAGAATGGATGTGGAAAAATGGTAAAATGAGAATGAGATAGAAGAGAAGTGGAAGTGAAGGGAAAAGGAAACGGAAGTCGTCTAGATTAGAAGCGTAAAGATCTGTAGGTAGTTATTATGTAGTAGTATAAGTAGATTATATGCGGATGCATAGATTTAATTCGATCTTTAGAAGTCGTCCATAAAGTACGTTACCAATTTGAGAGGGGAAAGGTGGTCGAGCCAAAAACTACGGTTGGCAGCGGGGGGGGGGGAGCAGTGGAAGTAACGTTACGAACTTAGATAACATTTAGTACGTTTCCTGATGATAAATTTGAACAAAGTTTGCGGGTAAGATGACCCTACAACGGTGCAGTTCAATAATAACTTAATCAATTTGAAAAGCATTTTCATACATTTTTTTAAAGATTTCTTCTTCTCCGCCCTATTTTCAAAAAACTTCCCTTTTTCTCTTTTTTTCACTTAAATGTGAACCGAATTAATAGAACCCATTAATAAAATCAAACTATTTTTGGTTGAAGACTCTACTATTATATTTTTGGTTCGAAATTTATCTCGTTTGGTTAAACATTCAATTTGGTTGAAAATTAATTTATTTTGTTGAAAATGCAACTATTTTTTCAATCAATCAAAAAATTTTTGGTCAAAAGTCAACTACTTGGTTAAAAATTGAACTACTTTGTTAAAAATTTCTTTTTTTGGTTAAATTCAACTTTTTTATTTCAAATTAATTTTTTTTTTTTTTTTTGGTACAACTGTTTTGTAGAGAATTTCATATTTTTGTCTTGAAAATTCAACAATTTGGTTGAAAATTAAGTTTTTGGTTGAAAATTAATATTTTTGGTTTAAAATTCAATTCAGGACTCAAGTGTTTTGTTGCAAATTCTACTTTTTTCGTTGAATTCAACTTTTTTATCTCAAATTAAAATCTTTTTTGGTAGAACTATTCTGTAGAAAATTGCATCTTTTTGTTTGTAAAATTTAACAATTTGGTTGAAAATTAAGTTTTTTGTTGAAAATTCATATGTTTGGTTGAAAATTCTATTACATGTTTTGTAGAAAATTAACATTTTTGTTGAAAAATTGTATTTTCGGTTTGAAAATTCAACTTTTTTGTAGATAATTCGCCTTTTTCTCTTCAAAATAAAAAAAATTTGTTGAAATATGATGTATTCGGTTGAAAATTCCTCTTTTTGGTATAACATTAATCTTCCTGGTGGTACCTCTTTGGTTGAAAACGTAACTTTTTTGTTGAAAATTCATCTTTTTGATTCAGTATTCAACTATTTTCTTAAAAACTTGTTTTTTTTTTCGTTTTATTCAACTGGTTGAAAATTCGTCTTTTGGTAGAAAATTCATCTTTCTTGGTTGAAAATTAACTTTTTTTTCAAATTCAACTTTTAAGGCTAAAAATTAAACTGTTTTGTAGCTCAAGAACTTTAATCTTCTCTGTGGAAAAATCCATCTTTTTGGTTAAAAATGTAACTATTTGGTTAGAAATTAATCTTTTTACACATAATTTCAGACCACTTTTTTAAATATTTGACAATTCTATGTACGGCTATTCGTAGTACTCAAAAATACAAACAATTTATCCCTATGACTTTTTTCGATAAAAAAAATACCAGTTATAGCATTTACGAAATTCAAAAAAACAAACGAAAATGAAAATCTCAAGCCAAGCAACGCACGATATGAAAAAAAGTCACAAAAAATAATGAAAAATCAAAAATTCCATTTTACGGACAAAAGATGAATAGACAACAATTGTGCACCCAAAAAAGATCAACAAATTTGTGATGAATCACTTTTTGATTGGACGCGTGGATTTTGTTTTATTCGTAAAAAATAACATTACAAAAAAAAATTAAATTTTTGGACAAACGACACAAGCTACAAAAAAAAAACAATTAAATAAAAACTGTTTACCCAAAAAAGTGTTTTTGTTTTAATCGTGAAAAATAACATTATGAATAAAACAAATTAAATTTGTGGAAAAAAGACGCAAGGAACGAAAAAAATTAATCAACAAAACTTGTACGCCCAAAAAATATCTATAAATTTGTTATTGATCATCATTTTTGGATGGAACGCGTAGTTTTTGTTTTAATCCTAAAAAATAATATTAGAAATAAAAAATAATTCTTTTTTGAAAAGCGACACAAGGTTCGAAACAAAATGAATAGACAAAAGATGTTAACCCAGAAAGGATCTACAAATTTAATATTAATCATTTTTAGATAGGACGTGGAGATTTTCTCTTAATCGAAAAAAATAAGATTAAAAATAAAATAAATAAATAAAATTTTTGGAAAAACGACACAAGAGACAAAAAAAAATTAGAAGACAAAAATTTTTCAACCAAAAAAGATCTACAAATGTGTTATGAACTTTTCTTATAAGAATACATTATAAAAATTTTTCGCCTGAATTGTATCTACAAATTTTCTTCACACCACTTTACGCTAGGATGCGTATTTTTGGTTGAAATCGTAAAAAATAATATTGAAAATAAACAAATTAAATTTATGGAAAAAATTGACATCGCAGCTCGCGATGAGAATGTTCCTGCGCAGCGGGCAGATTTTTAAATTTAAAATTCAACTACAGGTTGAACTTTCTTGTTGTTTTTTTTTTTTTTTTTTTTTTTGTTAAAAAATTAATTTTTTTTATTTGAAAATGTAACCATTCCATTTTCGTTTGCAAATTTATACTTTATAACTTGAAGATTCATTTATTTGTTAGAAGATTAATGTATTTCGATGAACATTAGTCTTTTTTATTAGAAAATTAATCTTGTATGTTGAAAATTCATCTTTTTGTTTGAGAATTCAACTATTTTGTTGAAAATTCGTTTTTTTTCGTTTAATTCAACTGGTAGAAAAATCATCTTTCTTAGTTGACAATTCATCTTTTTGTCTGAGAATTCAACTATTTTGTTAAAAATTCGTTTTTTTTCTTCGTTTAATTCAACTAGTTGAAAATTCGTCTATTGATAAAAAAGACATCTATCAACTATCTTCTAAAAAATTTGTCTTTGGGCTTGAAGATTTAACAGTTTTTGATTGAATTTAAATCTTTTTTGTTGCGGAAGGTTTGACTATTTGGTTGACAATGCATCTTTTTATGTTGAAAATTCAACTGTACTTTGATAAATGTGTCTTTTTTGGTCAAAAATTCAACTGTTTTCTTAAAAATTCACTCTTTTGGATGGAAAATTGGGTTTTTTGGCTTGTAAATTTAACGGTTTTTGGTTGAATTTTAATCTTCTTTGTTGGAAGATTTGATGATTTGGTTCAAAATGTATCTCTTTTTAGGTTCAATATTTAACTTTTTTTGTTACAAATTCATCCTTTTGAAATGAAAATTCATCTTTGATGGTAGAAAAGTCATCTTTCTTGGTAAAAATAAACTTTTTTGTTGAAAATTTAACTGTCTTCGAAAAAATTCGTCTTTTTGACCTGAAAATTTAACTATCTGGTTAAAAGTTCAACTATTTTGTTGCAAATTCGTCTTTTTGGGTTGAAAATTCATCTGTTTGGCAGACAATCTTGACAACTTAGAAACTTAAAGTGTATCATATTAAGTGTAATATGATATTTATATTAATTTTATTTAAAAGATTTTTTAAATTAATTTTTCTGAAAAAAGATCTTCTCCTTAAGCTCCGCTGGGAATCGAACCTCAGAACTTCCGATTGCCGGTCGGGTGCTTTCCCATTAAGCTACTAGAGAAAGGAGAAGATCTTTTTTCAGAAAAATTAATTAAAATCATTTTTAATTCATACCTCCATCTAGTCTGAAAATACGTTAAAAGTTTCTGTTATTCTCTGATGATAATACAGATTCCTTGACAAATTTAACTTGTGCCATCTAGCGAAATAATGCGTGTATTTTCTAAAAAAAGTTTCTTCTCTCGATCTCTCTAGTAGCTTAATGGGAAAGCACCCGACCGGCAATCGGAAGTTCTGAGGTTCGATCCCCAGCGGAGTGAAGGAAGAAGATATTTTTTCAGAAAAATTAATTAAAATAATTGCTAATTCATATCTCCATCTAGTCTGAAAAGACGTTAAAAATTTCTGTTATTCTCTGAGAGAGAGCTGAGAGAGCTTTAAGAGAATTTTGGGCTAAGTTACTTTTCGGGGGGGGGGCAAAATAGCCAAAAATTTGTAAGTAGTTTATTGATAATGATATATTTCTTGATCTTTTCCACTATTCTCATCATATTTTAGACGAATACTAAAAAAAATGTGCTTTTTATCAAAACTTATTAGGTGAATATTGACCTTTTTTTTATTTTCGCCCTTAAACTCTATGATAATAATTTTAATTTATATTAATAAAATACAATTTTTGGACAAATGCTTGACTCAGGTATTTCAAAACAAATTTTATTACTTACAATCGAGCTTAAAAGTTAATAAAAATGTGACAAACACCATGCCAAAAATTATTTGGCTTTAACATGTTATAATTCAATTATAAGTTCTTACCTTTTTCTTTTCGTTGCAAAAGTCTTGAAAATAAATAAAATATTTGTTTCAAATATGTTCCAGAATATTTCTGTTGAAATTTAATAAACCCTTCGTTATTCGACGTGAGGAAAGAACTGAGGTCTTGAGTAAGGCTCGTCCAGTTTATAATGCCATTTGCGATAACCAACTCATAACAAAATTCTTTGAAGCAGTAAGCAGAAATTGCTATAAATGTTTCATGGAGAGACGACATTTGCAAATGAAGTTCAATGTATGAAGGTCCCACAATTTATTTCATAATATTTTTTAGCGGATTTTTATTTCTGTAAAAATATTTAATTGATTCAAAAGTTTCCCCCTTTTTCAAATTCTCCTTTTTCCCTTATTCTAGGGTGACCAGATGACTTGATCGGAAAATCAGGACATTATCCCACTTTTCACCCGCTTGTACCTCTAATTCCTCCCACCCCTAAGACAATTTATTTTAATACGCGTTATTTAAAAAACAGAAATTCCCTAATTTTCACTGATTTTTTCCTGACCAATTTTTCATTTTCCCTAACTGTTATGAATTTTTCTTCTGGGTTAAATTTTGAACCAAAAAAATTGATGTTCAACCAAAAAGATAATTTTGGAAGAGTTTTCACTCTTTTTTGGAAGGGCAAAGTTTGTCTATTCCTTTTTTCATAGCTTTTGTGTCGTTTGTTCAAAAATTTAATTTTTTTGTTTTTAATGTTGGTTTTTACAAATAAAAAAAAACTACGCATCCTATCAAAAAATGATTAATAAAAAATTTGTAGCTCTTTTTTTGATGAACAACTTTTGTCTCATTATTTTTTTTCGTAGCTTGTGTCGTTTGTCTACAAATTTAATTTTTTTTATTTTTAATGTTGTTTTTTACGAATAAAACCAAAACTACGTTTCATATAAAAAAGTGATTTATAACAAATTTTGAGATCTTTTTTGGGTTCAGAATTTTTGTTGATTCATTTTTCTCGTATCTTGCATAGTTTGAGCGCAAAATAGAATTTTTTATTTTTCATTATTTTTTGTGCCATCAAAATTTGAATTTTCGATTTTTCAAAAAAATTCAAAAAGGTGTTATAATAATCTTGTAGGGCTTTCAAAAAGAAACGTTTTTCTTCCGTTGACTTTTTTCATATCGTGCGTTGTTTAGCTTAAAATGTTCATTTTCGTTTGTTTTTTTAGATTTTGAAAATGCTATAACTCTGATAATTTTCTTTTTATTACAAAATGTCGTGAGGATAAATTGTTCGTCTTTCCGAGTACTATGAATACATAGATATATATATATAGATAATAGTACATAGAATTTTTAAATCTTGAAAAAAATGGTCTGAAACTTTTTGAAAATGCTCTCACTTTTTGAATTTTCATCAAAAATAGCTGGCTAACGAGCTTGTCCTTTCTTTTTACATCCTTGAAAAGTGTGCCAAAGCAGAATCCAATCCGAGTAGTCTTTCAAAAGTTATCCGGTATACAGAAAATGACGACAACGACAGACAAACACCAACGTAAAAACGAAAGTCATTTTTCACAATCATAAAAGCAATACCTTCTGATTCAGATGAGAATGTAAAAAGATCAATTTTCAACCAAAAAGTTGAATTTTGAAATAAAAAAGATAAATTTTCAACCAAAAAAAGAATAGTTAAATGTTTAGTTAAAAAATTAATTTGTTAACTAAAAAAACGAACTATCAACAAAATATTTAAATTTTCAACCAACATCATGAATTTCCAACTCAAATCATGAATCTTCAACAGGAATAGTTGAATTAACAACAAAAGATGAATTTTCAACCAAAATGATGAATTGTTAACAGGAAGTGATTTGTCAACAAAAGAGTTTAACTTTTGACCAAGTAGTAGAATTTTCAACCAAAAATGATTTAAAATTGTAATCAAAAACAGTAAAATTCAACAAAAAAGGACAAAAGTTCAACTAAGAAAGATTTTACAGTTAACAGAGAAAAATATTGTCAATCAAATTGTTGAATTTTCAAGAAAAAAATTAATTTATAACCAGGAAGATCACACAACAGAATACACGAATTTTCAACCAAACAGTTGAATTTTCCGCTAAAAAATATCAATTTTAAACCAAAATTAAAATAGTTAAACTTTCATTTTAAAATTTAATTTCCACAAAAAAAAAGCAGAATTTTCAACTAAATAGTTAAATCTAGTAATATAAAGCTACTTTTACTGACATTAAACAAAATACCCTAACATTTCCAGTTTTTTCAGATATATAAAAATTCTCTGACAATTCCAGGGTTTCCAGGTTTTCCAGGTGAATACACACCCAGACTAAAAATCGCGAATTTTCGTTTTCGGGCAAAAAAATCAGGACACAGCACAAAAAATCAGAAAATAAGGACATGGATGCAAAATCAGGACGTGTCCTGATGAATCAGGACGTCTAGTCACCCTAATTATTCTCGAAAAACTTCCCCTTTCTCACCTTTTCTCTTAAAATATACGATATTTGAAAATTCAACTGTTCGTTTTACATGTAAAAATTTGTTCTATTCGAAACTAGAATATGCTACCGCGACTAGTTAAAGCCTTTTTTTTAACTTACAGTATTGTGTATTATAATTAATTTAACTTTTTTTTAAATTTGAATAATTTCAAACTAAACTATTTAGGATTTTAATAAAACTTTAAAGCTAAAATATTTTTTCGCTGAATCTATACAAATTAAATATTTTTGAAATTAACTATAATAAAGTACGATGGTCTCTCTGTCCACATTGAAGATTCTTTAGTTTAAATTTGAAAAACTATTGTCACTATGATAGACATATTATAACAATTATTGTTCGATTAGACCAAAATTCAAACAAGAATGACAAGATTTTCAACTGATCTCAATTACATTTTTTGATTGAACGCAAATTTAATAATTTCTAGAATTGAAAAATTTTCAAAAACTACCAAAAACCAACTTTTAAATAATTACTTATTTTATGAAAAGGTTACTTTTGGTTACATTTTTTGCCCGAAATGAATTAATTCATTAAACCAGGGCGTCTAGTGTCCTAGAAATCCTTTAAAACCTGGAAAAGTCCTTGAATTCGTTTTTACCTGGAAACCCCTGGAAAAGTCCTTGAATTTTGCTCATGGTTCTGGAATTTTTGTTCGTTCAAAGAAAAAATAGTTTTTTAAACTTTTTCTCTGCTGAACGAAAAAAGATTAACTTTTTAACAAGAGACTGTTTATTTTATCACGGTGAAAATCTCGAAGCTACAGTAGAAATGGTATTTGAATATTAATGGTTAGAGCAAATAAAAAATTGATCGCGGTAAAGTTAGAGAATTTTGAAAATGAAGTTTTGGACTACCCTGATATAATGTTCTTGTTAGTAATTTATTTGCCTTGTTTTTTTATTATTTCTTTTCTTGCAGTTGCTTCATCCTGACGACTGTAATTCTAGTGAAGAATTTTATTATTTTGTTGCAAATTTAACCATTTTTATTAAAAACTCATACTTTTTATTTGAAATATCTACTATTATATTATTCATTGAGAATTCATATTTTTTGGTAGAAAATTCATCTTTTTGGTTAAAAATGCCTTTTTTTGGTTGAAAAATAATTTTTTAAACTAAAAACGTAACTATTTCATTTTTTGCTGAAAATTGATATTTTTTAAATGGAAAATTCAATTACTTGGGTAAAGCATGAACCACTCTGTTAAAAAATTGTTCGTTTGATGGTTGATCTCTTTGATTAAAAATTTAAATATTTTGCTATAAATTCTTTTTTTCATTTAAAATTAATTTTTTAACCTACAAATGTATCTTTTCCATTTTTTTTTTGCTGAAATTTAATCTTTTTAAGTCAAAAATTGGTCTTTATTGGTAGAAAACTAATCCTTTTGGTGGAAATTTTCTCTCTTTTGATTGAAAATTAACTTTTTTGTTGAAAATTCGTATTTTTGGGTTGAAAATGCTGTCTTTTGGCTTGAATGTTCAACAATTTCTTGGACATTTTTTCCTGTCTTGGCTGAAAAATCTTAATTTGTTGAAAATTCGTTTTTTTTTTTTTATTAGAAAATTCGTCTCTTTGGTAGAAAATTAATAATTTCGGGTTGAAAATTCAACTGTTTTGTAGAAATTTTTTTTTGTTCGTTAAAAGTTGACCTACTTTATTAAACATTCATTCTTTGGTTGCAGAATTGCAGATTCATAATTTTAGTTGAAAGTTCATCTCTGTTTGAAAATTCTGCTATTTAGTTGAAATTTTTTTACTGAAAATTAATCATTTTTAGTAAAAAATTAAATTATTTGTTTGCAAGTTGGTGTATTTTGTTGAAAATTTGTCTTCTTTGGTAGAAAATTAATTTTCTTTGTTGAAAATTCGTCGTTTTGTTTAAGAATTCATCTTCATAGGTTAAAAGTTAAACTATTTGGATAAAAATTTAACTATTTTGTTGAATTTTTTGTTTTGTTTTGAAAATTAAACTCTTTAGTTGTAAATTTAACTATTTTGTTGAAAATTTGCTTGTTGTTTTTGAAATACCAACTTTTTAATTTTTCGTTGAGAATTCGTCTTTTTGTTTAAAATTAAGACTATGTGGTTGGAAATTCGTTTTTGTAGTTTCAAAAATTTTATTCAAAAATCATCATTTTTGTTTAAAAATTCAACTGTTTTTTAAACGTTCGTCTATTTCGACAGAAAATTCGCCCTTTTGAATTTAAAATTCACCTTTTTTGTTAAGAATTAAACTGTCTTCTAAAAAATTCAATTATTTCGCTGGAAATGCAACTGTTTTTAGTTGAAGTTTAATCTTTTATGTTTAAAATTCGATTATTTAGTTGAAAATTTATCTTTGTAGGTTGAAAACTGAACAATTTGGTAAAAAAATCAAATTATTTGTTGACAATTTTATTTTTTTGAAAATAAACCTAAATTAGTTTAAAATTCGGTAACTCAAATTTCAACCAATTCTAAAGAAAAATGTCATTACACACGGTACTGAACACGCTTTGATATTATAAACAGCACAAAAATATTGAATTTTAAAAGTTTCATTAAATTGTTTTTAAAGCTGAAAAAAGAGAAACTGAATATTTTCTATCGTAGCGTCGTGATATTTCACCTTGATAAAATGAACAATGCCCAAAAAGTTTCGTCAAAAGTATTTTTTTTACTGCAAAAAAGTACCTGGAAACATTTATTTTTTTGTCCTGGAAAACCTGGAAAAGTCCTGGAATTTTTTTTAAGAATCGCTAGACACCCTGTTAATCGTATTATTTAAAAACTTGTGAAAAATGTAAAAACTCAAATTTTTTCGGTAAATTTGGCACTTTAGAGCCGGGAAAATTAGGAAATAACAATAAAATAATAATTAGTTCGTATGTAAAATGTATAAACAGGGCTATCATTCGAATTATTATGAATCCTGATCAAAATTGCAATTTAGATAAAATTGCTAGTTTTTAATTTAAAATTTAAATATTTTTTGTTGAAATATCGAACAATTTTTGTTAAAACTTTATTTTTTTGTTGAAACTTCATCATTTCAGTTGAAAATTCGTCTTTTTCGGTTGAAGATTCCTCTTCGTAGAAAATTCAACTATTTGGTTGACAGATAAATTTGTTGTCAAAAGTTCATATTTACTGGTTGAAAATTCAACTGTTTTGTAAAAATTGGTCTTTTTGGCTTGAAACCTCAACAATTTGGTTGAAAAAGAACCTGTCTTGTTGAAAAATCGTCTTTTTCTTCCATGCTACTAAATTATATGCAAACTGCTTCAATACAGCAGACTGTGCGAGAATAATAATGGCGCATGCGTACTTTCGAGGTAAGTAATTTTGTGCACCGGCAAAATAAAAATATTCTTACAAATTCTTTTAAAAACTATATATATGCACAAATTTGGCAGAAACCTAATATACGGGATCAAAAATTTGCTCAAAAAGTGTAAAATAGTGCCAAATATTTTTGTCATGCTCTGAGCTCATGCTGCAAGTTTCACAGTCGTCGGCGATCGCCTATTTTGCGCACTTGTATCACAAATAGCTATTTTTCAATTGAAAACTAACCAAATTAATTTGAGGATCTAAAACGGTCTAGCAGAAACTCTAAACAATTTTTTATTTTAAATAAAAAAATGTATGGCAGTATTTTTTTACCAAAAGGAAGAAATTTTGGGGTTAGCGTTTGAAAAATTCAATAATTTAAATTGTTGTTGAGCATCTTAATGTTGATTATAGACTTTACTTAGAAGATGGTAAAATTACACATATAGTTTAAAGATTTCTATTAGTACTTTTAAATGTATTTTAAACTTTAATTTACCTTAAAAGCATGTAGGCTAGTTAATTATAATTAATTATAATGATAAGTTTTTCTTACCGATTTCATTATAATTTTAATTGCTAAACTACATTTTTCGTTAAGGATTCATATTTTTTTCGAATGGATAACTAATTACTTGGTTGCAAGTTTAAGTCTTTTGTTAAAAATAAATTTTTTTGGTTGAAGATTCATCATTTGAATTGAAAACTCATCTCTTTGGTTGAAAAATAATTGTTTTTAACTGAAAATGTTACTATTACAGTTGAATTTTCCATCATTTTAGTTAACAATTTATCTCTTTGGTTGAGCATTAATTTTTTGAACTAAAAATGTAATAATTCAATTTTTGGTTATAAAATTAACCTTTTTAGTTGAAAATTCTTCCTTTTTTTAGGAATTAATATTCTTGCTTGGAAAATCATCTTTTGTGTTGAAAATTCAACTATTCCATATGAAGATTAATAATTTTAGTTGAAAATTCATTAGTTTGGTAGAAAATTCATCAGTTTGGTTGAAAATTTGTTTGTTTTTTTTCTGCAAAATTAATTTTTTTAACTGCAAAATTTTACTTTTCCATTTTTTGTTGAAAATTTATCTTCTTAAGTTCAAAACTTGACTATTTGGTTGAGAATTCGTTTATTTTGTTGAATACTCGTATTTTCTGGCAGGAAAATAATACTTTTGGATAAAAATTCAATTATTGGGTTAATTTTTGTTTGACAATTTATCTTTTTCGGTTGAAAATTCACGTATTTTGTTTGAACCTCTTTTTTTGTAGAAATTAATCTTCTTGGTTCAAAATTTATCTTTTTGGTTGAAAATTCAATTACTCCAGTCAAATATTAATCATTTGAGTTGAAATTTTCCCAGTTATTTGGTTGAAAATTGATCTTTTCTAGTTGAAAAATCAAATATTTATTTGAGAATTCATGTATTTTGTTCAAAAATCGTCTTCTTCACAGAAAATTTTAATTGAAAATTCATGTATTTTGTTGATATTTTTTTGTAGAAATTAATCTTCTTGGTTGGAAATTTATCTTTTTTGTTGAAAATTAAACTATTCCAGTTAAAGATGAGTCATTTTAGTTGAAAATTCATCCGTTTGGTTGAAAATTTAATGTTTTTTTGTGTGGACAATTTTGACTGACAATTTTACTATTATATTTTTGGTTGGAAACTGATAGTTTTTAGTTCAAAATTAGACTATTTAGTAAATTCAGTGGAAAATTGATGTATTTTATTTGAAATTCGACGTATTTTTGGTTAGAAAATTAATCTTGTTTGTGGAAAATTCATCTTTTTGGTTAAGGATTCAACTATTTGTTTAAAAAATCGTCTTTTTTAGTTGAATATTAATTTTTTTTTTAAACTTCTTGAAAAAAAAAACTTTTGTTGGTTAGAAAATTAATCTTGTTTGTTGAAAATACATCTTTTTGGTTGATGATTCAACCATTTGTTTAAAATTTTGTCTTTTTTGATTAAATTCAATTGGTTGAAAATTCGTTTTTTCTTTAATTCTTTAACTAAAAATTTGACGAATCTATTTTTGGTTCAAAAAATATATTTTTTTAGTTGAAAAATCATCTATTTAGTAAAAACAGGAAAATCCGCTTGTTTTATTGAAAATTCGTTTTTTCTTTAATTCTTTAACTAAAAATTTGACGAATCTATTTTTGGTTCAAAAAATATATTTTTTTAGTTGAAAAATCATCTATTTAGTAAAAACAGGAAAATTCGCTTATTTTATTGAAAATTCGTTTTTTCATCTACAACTTTCACTATTTCTTTTTTTGGTTAAAAATTTATCCTGTATAAGTTAAAAATTCAACTATTTGGTAAAAAAATTATGTATTTTGTTGAAGATTCATCTTTTTGTTTCAGGATTCAACTATTTACCTAACAATTTGTCTTTTTGGGTTAAATTCAACTGGTTGGAAATTAGATTTTCGTAATTTTTGGTTCAAAAATATTATTTGAATGAAAATTCAACTATTTGGTTGAAGATTCATCTTTCTTGATTGAAAATTCAACTATCCGGTTCGGGATTCAACTATGTATTTTGTACAAAATTAGGGTTTTCCATATAATTCGACTGATTGAAAATTCTTCTTTTGGTAAAAAAAGTCATCTTCCTTCGTAGAAAAAAATTTTTTGTTGAAAATTCAACATTTTGTGTTGGAAATTCAACTGTTTTTGTTTGAATTGTAATCTTTTTTGTTTGAAAATTCGACCATTTGGTGAAAGTGCAACTTTGCAAGTTGAAAATTAAATTTTTGATAAAGTCATCTTTTTTTGGTCGAAAATTCAACGGTTTTGCTAAAAAAATGTTTGTTGAAAATTCAACTTTTTGGGTTGGAAATTCAACTGTTTTTGTTTGAATTTTAATCTTTTTTGTTTGAAAATTCGACCATTTGGTGAAAGTGCAACATTGCAGGTTGAAAATTAAATTTTTTGATAAAGTCATCTTTTTTTATCGAAAATTTAACCGTTTTGCTAAAAAAAAATTGCCCTTTTGAGTTGTAAATTCTTCTTTTATGGTAGAAAAGTCATCTTTCTTGGTTGAAAATAAACTTTTTTGTTGAAACAAAATACATCAATTTTCAATACTTTTCTTGAATTTTAAAACCAAATGGACGAATTGTCTACAAAACAGTTGAATTTTCAACCCGAAAATATGATTTTTTTTTTTAACAAAAAAAATTAATTTTCTAGCGCAATCATGAATTTGTAGAAAAATAGTTTGACTTTTTAAAAATTGTAGAATTTTCAACCAAAAATATGAATTTCCAACAAAAAGGGTAATTTTCAACCGAATAGTTTAATTTTCTACCAAATTACTGAATTTTCAAGCCTAAAAAACTTTAAATCAAATAGTTGATTTTTCAACCAAAAAAAATTCAAAACATTTGAATTTTAAACCCAAAAATATAACTTTTTAACAAAAAAGTTAATATAGCACATACTTAAATTTGTATAAAAATAGTTTAATTTTGAACAAAATAGTTTAATTTTCAACCAAAAATATGAAGTAAAAAAAACTTAATTTTCAACCGACTAGTTTAATTTTCTGCAAAACTATTGAATTTTCAAAACAAAAATACTAACTTTCTAAAAAAGCGTAAAATAGTTGAATAAACTGTTCTGTGAAATAGTTTTATAAACAGTTCTCCAAAACCGTTGAATTTTCGACCCGAAAATACGAATTTTCAACTAAAATAATGAATCTTCAATAACAACAAAATGAATTTTTCAAAAAGTAGTTTATCTTTAAATTACATAGTTGATTTTTTAACAAAAAAAGATGAATTTTCAACCAAGAAGATTAATTTTGGACAAAAAAGAAGAATTTTCAACAAAATACATGAATCTTCAACTAGAAAAGATCAATTTTCAATTGAAAATGTCAATTTTCAACCAAAATGGAATAGTTTATAAATTGAGTTGTTTAGTTTAGTTAGTTAAAACACATTAATTATCCACGAATGAAATAAATTTTCCACAAAAAATTTTAATTTTCAACTGAAGAGATGAATTTGAAACTAAAATGATTAATTTAAAAAAAAAAAGAATTTTCAACAAACGAGTTCAACATTCAACCCATAAGATGATTTTTTTAACAAGAAGATTCATTTTCAAAAAATGGAATAGTTAAATTCTCAACCAAAAAGATGAATCCTCAACCAAAAAAATGAATTTTTAACAAAGTATTATATTTTTTATGTTATGGTTTTTGACCAGATAAGTTGTATTAAATAATTTGATGTTGATTGTTTTTTGTGTACTGGTCTAAAATCAATAATTTGAATACTGATTTTTATTTCGAAATTGTCAAAAAATTGCTCTCAAGCTCCGCTGGGTTCAAAAATATCAACATCAAATTATTTTTTTAAGAAAGTAGTTCATCTTTTGAGCAAATAACTGGATTTTTGACGAAAAAGATGACTTTTTCAGAAAATAGTTTAATTCTTTAAAAAATGGGAAAAGAGGGACAGTATTTCGCAAAATTTGTTAACAATTTTCACCCCCCCCCCCCCCCCGTTACAAAACCGCAGTTTTCGGCGTGACCCCCAGCCCCCTCAAATTGGTAACGTAGTTTATGGACGGCCCCTTATTAATAAAATAGAAATGTGGAAAATTAATCGGTTTTAAAATTTTATTTAAATGAAATTATAAATTCTTACCTTTTATTATCAGTTTCACAGGTCCAACTGAACTGAGGAGTTGCTGAATAGAGCTTTCAGTTTATAATGCCATAATTGTGATAACCAACGCATAAAAAAAATGTTTGTAGCAGTAAGCAGAAATTCTTGTAAGAGTTTCGTGGAGAGAAGAGATTTTCAAGAGAAAATACAGTGTTGTCACTGGACCGGGAATTTTTTAAGACCGGTAAAAACCCGGGAAATGGCCAGAAATTTTTACATGGGCCGGGAATTCTATTTAATTTTCGTTAAAAAACCTTAAAGTTTATAAAATAATTGTTAGGAGTTTTAATTTCAACAGCAACACATAATACAGCGCCTTTAATATTGTAACAAATATTTATCAAATATTTATAGAGTAAGAAAAACCAATTTTAAATCATTTTTTTCTGAAAAAAGATCTGCTTTCGCTCCGCTGGGAATCGAACCACAGAACTACTGATTTCCGGTCAGGTGCTTTCTAGAGAGATCGAGAAAAGAAACTTTTTTCAGAAATACACGCATTATTTTGCTAGATGGTACGAATCAAATTTTTCAAGGAATCTGTATTATCATTAGAGAATAACAGAAAATATGTAACGTCTTTTCAGACTAGATGGAGCTATGAAAGAAAAATTATTTCAAATCATTTTTTTCTGAAAAAAGATCTTCTCCTTTCGCTCCGCTAGGAATCGAAACACAGAACTAAAATGATTTAAAATCATTTTTCTTTCATAGCTCCATCTAGTCTGAAAAGACGTTAAATATTTTCTGTTATTCTCTAATGATAATACAGATTCCTTGAAAATTTTGATTTGTACCATCTAATCTAACAAAATAATGAGTGTATTTCTGAATAAAGTTTCTTCTCTCCATCTCTCTAGTAGCTTAATGGAAAAGCACCTGACCGGAAATCAGTAGTTCTGTGGTTCGATTCCCAGCGGAGCGAAAGGAGAAGATCTTTTTTCAGAAAAAAATGATTCAAAATCATTTTTCTTTCATAGCTGCATCTAGTTTGAAAAGACGTTAAATATTTTCTGTTATTCTCTAATGATAATACAGATTCCAAGAAAAATGCATTATAGTTTAGTTGTTAAATACTATTTTTATTCGTATGACCAAGAAAAATTTTTGCAAACCGGGAAATGACCGGGAGTTTTTTCCCGTAAGTAAAAAGAGGTTTTTGTAAATTTTATTTAGAATTGTCAATATTAGGTGAATCGAGTTGAAAATCAGTATTTTTATCTTCACAATTAACTACAGAATAAAAATAAATAATTACTTTTTAAATATCGCCCCCATAAGTCTGTTTTATAGGGTCCCAAAAAAACCCCATAGGTGAAAAATTGGCTTTTGCAAGTTTCTGGCGCTAATTATGATTTTTTTGCAGTTTTTTAAATAGAATACGTTTCTAAAACATAAAATACTACTTCCTACCGATAATTAGATGCTTAATTAAATTTTTTAAACAATTTATTATTGTTTTTAGCAATTTTCTCTTCGAATAGACTTAGAAAGTCGCGGGTTTTTCGAATTTTTCAACTTATTTTTAACTTTTCAGTTAGGACCAGGAAATTATCAATTAAATTTAACAGAAATAATTGTTTAAAAAATGTATTAATATTTATAATAATTGTATCTTAGAGTAATGCGAGAAAGATGCATTTTTTTCTAAAGTTTTTCACTTTATGTCCACTTATCACTTAGAGCGAGGTAAAAATGAATGCAATTTAACAAATATAATTGTTTAAACAAATTAATATTGTTTATAACTATCTTCTTCTATAGTAATGCGAGATAGTTGCTGTTTTTTTTTAAATTTTCCATTTTTTGTTAACGTTTTACTTAGAGTGAGGTAATAAATAATTAAAATTAACAAACGTAATTGTTTAAACAATCTATTATCATTTTAAATAATATTATTTTTGAATGGTGCTAGAAAGTTGCGGTTTTTCTGAAATATTCAACTTTTTGTCCACTTTTCACTTAAAGTTAGGTAATAATTCAAGTTAACGAACCTAATTGTTTGAACAATTGATTATTTTTTATAAATATAAAGTAATAATAAATTAATAATAAAGAGAATCATTTTTTAAACAATCTTTTTTTTTGTGAATATATTTTTCTGAAATAAAACGGATATTTGAAATATTCTGCAAATTTTCTATATGGATCATATTAAATGTAAATTTTTCTTGAAATAATTACTGAGAACCTTTTTATTTAAATTAATATTAATATTTATCATTTGTTAAGAATTTGTCCCTTACTAAAAAGTCGAAGAAAAGCTGAAAATTTCTAAAAACATGCAACTTTCTAGCATTACTCTAAGAGAAGATGTTTATAAACAATAATAAATTGCTTGAACAATTGTGTCTATTACCTTGCAGTAATTATTATCTCACTAAATGAAAAGTAAACAACAATAGTAATTTATTTAAACAATTTTTTTTTAATTTCATTAATTGTTACCTCGTTCTAAATGAAAAGTTGACAAAAAAGTGGAAAATTTCATAAAAAACCACAACTATCTGGCATTAATATAGGAAAAGATGATTATAAGCTATGATAATTTGTTTAAATAATTGTGTTAAATTTCATTAATTGTTATCTCGCTCTAAAGTAAAAGTTGACAAAAAGTGGAAAATTTAAGAAAAAAACCACAACTATCTAACATTAATAAAGAAGATAGTTATAAACAATAATAATTTGTTTGAACAATTAGTTTTGTTAAATTTCATTAATTTTTACTTCATTTCAAGCGAAAAGTTGACAAAAAGTGGAAAATTTCAGAAAAAAACCGCAACTTCCTAGCATTATTTAAAGATAATTTTATTAAAAATAATATTAATTTGTTGAATCAATCATTTTTGTTAAATTTAATTAATTATTACTACACTCTAAGTGAAACGTTGACCAAAAGTATGAAATTTCAGAAAAAACGTAACTTTCTAGGAGTATTCAAAAAGAATATTATTGAAAATAATAATAATTTATTTAAACAATTAGGTTTGTTAATTTTCATGATTGATCACATTACTCTAATTGAAAAGTGGACCAAAAGTGGAAAATTAAAAAAAAAACTGAAACTTTCTAGCATTAATCTAATAGAATATTATCATAAATAATAATAAATTGTTTAAGCAATTATTTTTGTTGAATTTAATTTATTCTTGCCTCGATCTAACTGAAAATTTAAAAATAAGTTGAACAATCCGGAAAAGCCGCGACTTTCCAACACTATTCTAAGCGAATATTGCTAAAAACAATAATAAATTGTTTAAACAACTTATGTAAGCATCTAAACTCGTAAAACCAAATTTTTCACTAATGGGGTTTTTTTTGGGAACCTATAAAAATGACTTGTATTTTTAAACAAATTATTCATTCTCATTTTATAGCTAATTGTGAATAGAAATGTTGAGTTTCAAATCGATTCACCTAACACTGACGATTCTGAATAAAATTCACAAAAACCTCTTAATCTATCTTTTTTCAAAAATTTATAATAATTTATTTATTTTATATTTTGTTTCCAGAATATATTTTAGTGAATTTTAACTTATGTAACAAAATTTGATTGCTTAAAAACTTAAAAGTCTGATAAAAAATTGACACTTGTCATAACATTTAGATTTTCAAAGTGTTGCATAATTTTCAGTATTTAAAAATTTGGACATTTTCAAATTGGTATCAGTTTTAATTTTATTCTCATTTCTCTTTAAAAAACTAAAGAAAAATTCCTAATTAATAATTGAAAAATAATGGTATAATAATAATAGTACTATACAATAAGCAATATTTTGGTATGATTTCAGTTTTAAGGAAAAGGCGCGAAAACAACCCTTATGCGCAGAAGCAGAATTTTTAAATTTCAAAATTTTCCGGTAAGCGGGAACGCCTCGACGAATCAGGTTGCCTTATTTACGACGCACAAGATACTCATTGGTCTAGCCACAAGAATCGATATTTCAGAGCATGTGCTTGTGTTTACAGCAACAGTGAGCAGCACCCCTCATTTCATAACAAAGAAGAGACCACGTGCTGTTGAGGGCTTTCAATCAGGGGTGAAAAATCCCTGGAATTCCTGGACCCATAAAAAAAATCTATAGAATTTAGGCATATCCGTAATTTCTGCTGAATGCAGAGGTTTCACTGAACTTTCGTAAAAACTTCTCTTAGATTTTCTCATTCATTGGATTTTCTTGGAAATTCCAATAATTAATGTCTTCGAAATTTCACAGAAATTCTTGTTTAATTTTTAATGTGAATTATAAAAGTAAAAAATAGTGATAATAAAATTTTTTCTATGAAGCATGATGATTTTGTAAAGCTCTTCGCCTGGGGTGATTGCTAGAGAGATTGATCAGCGACCTGGGTCGGAGCAGTGTTGTAGAACGAACGTGTTGTTTCAATAAGCGTGAGTCACGCTTACCCCGAAAGGGATTTGGCATAATGGAATAATAATAAGATTTTATTATTATAAACAAATTGTATTTTTTCTAGAGAATTCTTAAAAATAGCAGGTATTTAATTCTAAAAAGTTATTCAACCCACAATGAGGATTCTTAGAAATTCATTTCTTTTAGATTTCAATTTCAAAATGAAATGATTGATTTCTGAGGACTCGTGTCAAAACATGCTGAACAGTATAAAAATAAAAAAAGGTAAAGTCTATTTAGAATATAAAGTTAAAGAGAGTTGAATTTTTGGAAAATACTGTTGAATTGTTTAAACCAATTTTATTCGTTTTAAGCTACGGTTACTATAGGTCAGGGAATTCCAGAAAGTCAGGGAATTTAAAACTGGTCGAGTTAATTTAATTTTTTAATTTCTTTAATTTAATTTAATTTGTTAATTTTTTTAATTAAATTCTTTTTATTGAAAACTAATTTTTTTAGTTGATAATTTAACTATTTCATTTTTGTTGATTTATCTTTTTTGATAGAAATGTAATCTTCTTGTTTAAAAATTCATCTGTTTGGTTGAAAATTCAACTATTCCGTTCAAAATTAATTTGTTTGGTTGAAGGTTAGTTTTTTTTATTGAAAACTAATTTTTTAAACTGAAAATTTACCTATCCCATTTTTTTCAAAATTTATGTTTTTTGATAGAAATTTAATTTTCTTGGTTGAAAATTCATCTGCTTGATTTAAATTTAACTATTTCGCTGTAAATTTATTTTTTTACTGAAAAATTAACTATTCTATTTTTGGCTATGTATTCATTTCTTTAGTTGAAAATTCATTTTTTTAATATTAAAATTTACTTTTCTAACTGAAAATTTAACTGTTCTGTTTTTTCTTGAAAATTTATATTTTTTTAGTTAAAAATTCATGTATTTTCTTAAAAATTTGCCTTTATAGGTAGAAAATTCATTTTTTGTTTGAATATTTATTAATTTTAGTTTAAAATTAATTTCTTTGGTTGAAAATTTAACTATTTTGTTGAAAATTCGTTTTTCTTAGTTGGAAATTAATTTTTTAAACTTGAAATTTAATTTGATTTGTCGAAAACTCTATTTTTAGTTGAAATCTCAATTATTTTTGGTAGAAAATTCATATTTTTGGGTTAAAAATTCAATTTTTTTTTGTTAAAAGAAAAGTTTATATTTTCGGTTTAAAAACCAAAATGTTTTGCAGAAATTTTGCCTTTTTTGCTGGAAAATTCAATATTTTTAATGAGATTTTTTTTGTTGAAAATTAATTTTTTTCAACTAAAAAAGTAATTATTTCATTTTTTCTTTGAAATTTATATTTTTTTAGTTGAATATCCATTTATTTTGTTAAAAGCTTGTCTTTTTTCAATTGATAATTCAATTATTTTGGTATAAAATTCATATTTTTGGGTTAAAATTGTAATTTTTTGTTAAAAATTTATATTTTTGGTAGGAAATTCCTCTGGTTGGCTTGAAAATTCAATGTTTTGGATGAGATTTTTCTGCTTTATTGATGGAAAAATCTTTCTTCGTAATATAAACTATTTTGTAGAAAATTCGTTTTTTAGATGAAATTTTTTTTTTTTAATTGAAATGGAATTATTACATTTTTTTTCTTGAAAATTG
>CAKNYM010052048.1:289275-310970 GCA_932195095.1 Andricus curvator
TTCATTTTTTTGAAAAAATAAGTTTGCGGATCTAACTTCCGGGACATTGAAAATTCATCTATTTTGTTTGAGAATTAAACTATTTCCTAACAAATTCATTTTTTTCGGTTGAAGATTCATCATTTTAGTTAAAAATTCTTTATTTTTAACTTCAAATTAGACTATTCCATTCTTTGTGGAAAATTTATCTTTTTTGTGAGAAATTTAATCTTCTTGGTTGAAAATGTAATTATTTCGTTAAAAATTAATTTTTTTGTTTGAAAATTTATTTATTTGGTTGAAAATTTCTGTATTTTGGTAGAAAATTAATCTTCTTCATTATAAATTTATCTTTTTGATTGAAAATTCATTTTTTTGGTTGAAAATTAGCTTTTTTTTATTGACACATAATTATTTAACTATTTCATTTTTTGTCAAATATTTATCTTTTTTAATAGAAGTTTAATCTTCTTGGTTAAAAATTTATCTAATTTTGTTTTAAAAATAAACTATTTTGTAACAAATTAATTTTTTTGGTTGAAGATTCTACATTTTAGTTAAAAATTTATCTTTCTTGATCGAAATTTAATCTTCTTCGTTGAAAATTCATCTGTTTTGTTTTAAAATTAAACTATTTCGTAACAGATTCATTTTTTCGGTTGAAGATTCATCATTTTAGTTAAAAATTAATTTTTTTAAACTTCAAATTAGACTTTTTTTGTCAAACATTTATGTTTTTTTTATAGAGATTGTTTTAATCTTCTCGGTTGAAAATTCATCTGTTTCATTGATTCTTTAACTGGAAATGTAACTGTTCCATTTTTTGTCGAAAATTGATATTTTTTGATAGAAATTTAATCTTCTTGGTTGAAAATTATACTATTTCGTTGAAAACTTACTTTAATGTTATTGAAAATTAATTTTTCACTGAAAATTTAACTATTCTATTTTTAGTTGAAAATGTACTATTTGTTGAAAATCCGTCTTTTTTGGTAAAAGAGTCTCATTAGTTGAAATTTCATCTTTTTGGTTCAAAATTCATTTCTTTGGTTGAAAATTTAACTGTTTTGTTGAAAATTCCTTATTTTTTTGGTAGAAAATTTATTTTACTAACTGAGAATTATCCTACTTTATTTTTGGTACAAAATTTATCTTTTTAGTTTAAAATTCATGTATTTGGTTAAAAATTAATTTTTTTTTAGTTGAAGATTCATCATTTTATTTGAAAATTCACTCTAAATATTCAATTTTTTGTGGAAAATTTACCTTTTTGATATGAATGTAATCTTTTTCATTAAAAAATTATCTGTTTAGTGAAAAATTTAACTACACTATTTTTTATTAAGAATTAATTTCTCTCACTGAAAAAAAAACTAGTTGAAAATTCGTTTTTTTTGTTGATAGAAAATTCATCTTTTGAATTGAAAAATCCACTATTTGTAATTTATTGAAAAAGTCCCTAGGGCTAAATAGCCCTCTAAGGAAATAGCCCTCTAAGGAAATAGATTTGGTCAAATTTTTATATTTTTGGTTGAAAATTCGTTTCTTCTTAGTTGAAAGTTATTTTTTTTAAACTGAAGGTATAACTGTTCGAATTTCGCTTCAAAATTTATATTTTTAGTTGCAAATGAATTAATTTTCCTGAAAACTCGTTTTTTTTTAATTTACTTTTCTAATTGCAAATTGAAGTATTATATTTTTGGTTTGTACATTGATCTTTTTTAGTTTAAAATTGAATTATTTTGTTGAGAATTTATTTTTTTGGTTGAAAATTGATTGTCTTAACTGAAAATTTAATTGCTCCATTTTTGGTTAAAAAATAATTTTTTCCATGAAAAAAAAATTTGGTTGAAAATTCGTTTTTTTTTTTTTTTTTGGTTGAACATTTATTTTTCTGACATTCTAACTATTCTAATTTCTCCGAGCACTTAAACTGTTTAGAACATTAACCAGGGTTCAAAAATGTGAAACGCTTCATGATTTTGCATGAATCCATTTTTTTTTAAATCAATTTTTAAAAAATAAATTCTTTAATTTCAGAAATCATTAAGTGATCATCAAAGAATATTTAAAAATATAGCATTCCTCATAAAAAGATTGTTTCGTCATTTCTACTTGTAAAATATATGCTTAATCTTTCCCCTATTTTTCCTCTTTTTCGTGAAAAAAATTACCCTATTACCCCTTCTTTGAGCTCCTTTTGTGCTGTGATCGTGTGATCCCTGTGTTTAGTATAAATTAAAAATTTCAGAATCGCATGTTTTCAGGATAAAAAGAAATTTTACTTTTCTTAATAATTTTTTATGAAAAGATAAGTTTTGGAATGTTTCGAATTTCGATGCCATTAGTCCTACAGAGGATGAAAGCCGCAAGTTCTTTGTTCGTTTCTTCTCCGGGACGAATCGTGTTTCCTCTCCCCTTCTTACATCTAAACGACAAAAGAGCCACGGGCATTTTGTGGTACGTTCGAAAGTGCTTATATTTATAAAGAATTTTAGTAATACGAGCAAAAAATAAAGAAAATAAAAAACTTCCTGTGAGATAAGTTCCCTAAAAAAATCCTATTTTTAAATCCTTGTCGCAATTTTTTAAATGATTAATTTATCTGTATTAATTTGTTCTCAAATTATTCTTTTGATATGTGTGCTAAAAATGTTGATTGTGTTTATTTATATTGAAAATAATAAATTATCAAAAGAAAGTTATAATGCGTTTTTTAAATTGTGGTTTAAACGATATTTATAGATAAAATAGAATTGGGGAAAAATATTTAGTTCAGAATTCCTGGTACATTCTTTTGATAGTCTAGAAGAAAGATCACAAATTTTAGGGATCGGATCGTGCGACTTTTTCGAGTTTTATCGACTTTTTTTTAATGCGACTAATGGACTTTTTCCCGTTTTTTTTTCAGAAGTTCAATATACTTAGTTTCAATTTTAATCACAATGAAACTGTTAAAATTGAAATTCAGAACTAGAAAAAATGGTTCCGTTGTAATTGAGAACATTAAAAATTGAATCATTTTTCAACTAATAGTTTGAAATTGACCTAATTGCTTGAATCCGTATTCAAACTTTTAATTTTTTCAAATTATAGACTTAACAGTTGAGCATTTTTGAGTCGAAACCCAACTGCATTAATAGAAACTAATAAGAAAATTTAACTATCTTTGATTGAAAGTTTATTCTTTTTGGTAAAAAATTCGACTACCAGGGTGGCGACTTGACCGGGAAACCGGGAAATGACCTGGAATTTTATTGACCGGGAAAAAACCGGGAAATGACCGAGAATTTAATTTAAAACCCGGGAATTTACTTCTGATTATAGAAAAATTCAAGAAATATAATTTCACTTGGAACAGGGAATTTTTTACATGGAATGGGAATTTTTTAAAGGAATTATAATTCGGATTTAGAAGAAAGGAATTTTCAAAAATCCCTCTTCCAAGTCAGAATTCGTCACAATTTGAAAGTTCCCTCTTCTAAATTTTAGGTAATAAAAGTACTTCAAGCAGTTTTCAGAGTAGAAGTAGTATTTCAAAGAAGAAATATTTCTGAATTATAATAGAAATTTTTTTACATTGTTCGTTGCGAATTCATTGTTTTTTAGTTAAAAATTCAACTACTGGGTTAAAAGTTAAACTTTTGTTAAAAATTAATTTGTTTGGTTGAAGATTCATCATTTTAATTTAAAATTCATCTGTGGTTGAAAATGTAACTACTTTCTTGAAAATCAATTTATTGATTTTTTTAATGAAAATTCAACTATTTGGTTGAAAATTGATATTTTGCATTTAAAAATTAAACTATTTGTTTGAAAATGTATGTACTTTGTGGAAAATTCATCTTTTTTGTAGACAATTAATCTTTATGGTTGACAATTCATCTATTCGGCATAAAATTCAACTATTCCAGTTGAAGATTTATCATTTTAGTTGAAGACTCATAATTTTAGTTGACAATTCATCAGTTTGGTTGAAAATTAATTTCTTTAAATGAAAATTTAACTGTTCCATTGTGAGTTGAAAATTATTATTTTCAAGTTCGGAATTCCACAATTTGGATAAAAATTTGTCTTTTTTAATTGAAAATTTTTTGGTAGAAAATTATCTTATTTTTCTTTGAAAGTTAATCTTCTTGTTTAAAAATTCTTCTGTTCAGTTAAAAATTCAAGTATTCCAGTCAAATATTTATCATTTTAGTTGAAAATCCATCTTTTAGGCTGGAAATAAAATTATTTGGTTGAAAGTTAAACTCTTGTTAAAAACTAATTTTTTTTTTAGTTAAAGATCCATCGTTTTAATTAAAAATTCATTTCTGTGGTTGAAAAATGAGCTGTTTGATTGAAAATTTGTTTTTTCTTTGGATGTTTTTTGGTTGAAAATTATTATTTTTATTAAACTGAAAATTTAACTATTATTCCAGTTGAATATTTCATAATTTTATTTCAAAATTCATGTCTGGTTGAACATTCATTTTTGACTAAAAATATAATTATTCAATTTTTGGTTGAAAAATTATCTTTGTTAGTTGAAAATTCGTCTTTTTTGGTAGCAATTAATCTTCTTGGTTGAAAATTAATCTTTTTGGTCAAAAATTCAATTATTCTAGTTAAAGATTCATAATTTAAGTTAGAAATTCATCTTTCTGGTTTGAAATTCAACTATCGCAGTTAAATATTTACAATTTTATTTGAAACTTCATCACTTTGTTTGAAAATGTAACTATTATTTTGAAAGTTAGTTTTTTTTGTTGAAAGTAATTTTTTTAACTGAAAATTTAACTTATTCCAATTGAAAATTCCATAGTTGTTGTTGAAAATTCATCTGTTTGGTTGAACATTAATTTTTTGAACTTGAAATTTAATTATTAAAGTTTTGGTTGACAATTTATCTTTTTTCAGTAAAAATTAATTTTTTTTGTTTGAAAATGGAACTATTTCAGTTAAAGATTCAGTGTTTTAGTTGAAAACTTTTATGTTTTGTTTACAAATAATTTTTTAAACTAAAAATGTTACTATTCCTATTTCAATTGAAAATTATTATTTTTTCAGGTCAAAATTTAACTATTTGGTTGAAAATTCGTCTTCTTTTATTAAAACTTCAAACCTTTATTTAAAAATTAATGTATTTGGTTGAAAAATTGTATTTGTGGGTAGAACATTAATCTTTTTATTTAAAATGTAATCTACTTTAAAAATTCGTCTTTTTGGTTGAAAATTCAATTGTTCCAGTTACATATTTATCATTTTAGTTGAAAATTTATCTTTTTGGTTTAAAATTTAACTATTCCAGATAAAGATTCATAATTTTGTTTGAAAATTCATCACTTTGGTTGAAAATGGAACTATTTTGTTGAAAATCCGTTTTTTTTTTTTTTTTTTGTTGAAAATCAATTTTTCCAACTGAAAGTTCAACTATTCCATTTTTTGTAAAAAATTGATATTTTTCAGTGGAAAATTTAAGTGTTTCTTTCAAAATTCATTTATTTTGCAACGTTTTGCTCTGTTGTGTTAGAAGATGTTTAGAACGAACGTCATGAATTAAAATAAATGTTTGCGTTTTGCGGCAAATATGAATATGTTACTTTTAGTTGACCGGGAAAATTGAAAAACTTGACCGGGAAAACCCGGGAAATGACCGGGAATTTGAAATCGTCCGCCGAATCGCCACCCTGACTACATATTTGATTACAAAATTCATCCTTTTGGATTGAAAATTCCTATTGTATCGTAGAAAAGTAATTTTTTTTTGGTTGAAAATTCATCTTTTTTGTTTGAAAATTAATTTTTTTTTATTTAACTATCTTCTAAAAATTTATCTATTTTTTAAAAAATTCGTTTATTTTGATTGAAAGTCCACAAATTTTTGTTGCAAATGTAACAGTTTCGTTGAAAATTAATTTTCTTTTTGAAAGCTATTTGATTAAAAATGTATCTTTCTTGGTTGAAAACGATCTATTTGTTGAAAATTCAGCTTTTCAGGCTGATAATTCAATTGTCTTGAAAAAATCGACTTTCTGGCCGGAAAATTTAACAATTTGTTTGAAAATTCAACTGTTTTCAGTTGAAGTTTAATCCCTTTTATTTGAAAATTCAACTAATTGGTTAAAAATTCATCTTCCTTCTTTGAAAATGATCTTTTTTGTGAAAACTTCAATTTTTCTGGTTAATAATTCAATTGTCTTAAAGAAATCGTCTTTTTGGCTTGAAAATTCAACTATGTGGTTGAAGTTTAATCATTTTTATTTGAAGTTTGATATTTTTTGTTTGATAATTTGACCATTTGGTTGAAAATTCATCTCTGTAGGTTGAAAATTCAACTATTTGGCTTCTACTTCAATTACTTTGTTAAAAAGTCTTCTCTTTTTCTTGAAAGTTTTCAACTATTTGGTTGATTTTTTTTTAATTCAATTGTGTGATTGAAAATTAATATTTCTGATTTAAAAATCAACTGTCTTCTACACCATTCGACTTTTTAACTTGATAACTCAACTCTTTTCTTAAAACTTCGTCCTTGTGTTGTAAATTCGTCTCTTTTAATTGAAAATTAAACTATTTTCTTAAAAACGCAATATATTTATACTTGAAACCTTAGGAATTTAAAGCGTTTCATATTAAATTCAATACTATATCTATATTAATTTTACTTAGAAGAATTTATTCCCTTATTATTCCTATTTTTCGTGAAAAATAACTCTATTTTCCCTGTTTCGAGAGGATTTTGAGCTCAAAGTGTTATAAATTAATTTTCCTGAAGTTGAAAATTAATGTTAATTATAATTAATTAATTACTTTCAATTGGAAATAATGCAAGTTGACGAGTTTAACAGCTCAGAAATGAATATTTTAAACCCAGATTTTGAATTTTTCAAACTGAATGACTATTCAAAAATTGGTTTAACTTTAAACTTTATTTTGATTGTTAAAAGAATATTTGAAAATCAATAAATAGTAAACAAATAAAGTTATTATTTTATATATGTATTATTCCATGTCCTGAAATGTTGATTCTGATCTGCGGAAAAAATTCGTCGATTTTTATTAACTTTATTTTTTGAATTCACTATTAACTAAATAGATTTATAATTAATAAGGCTTGACATTCACAAAAAGCCGAGTTAAAAGCTCGAAGATCTTTTATTTGCTCTTTAATAAAATCAATATCCACTTTCTTTTTTTATACATATCATAATTTATATGTGAACTCAAGCTGAAAAACTAATTAATTATTTCTGCCAAAGAAAATTCCCTTTTTCAGTTTTTTTTTATGTAGCCTTTAAAAGAGGAATTAAAGTTTGTTTATCGATTTTATTAATTAATCGGTCAGTTCAATTTCAACACTTTTTTGAATTTTTAAAATATTTCTTTCCCTGACAATAAAACTTAAAACTTCTCTTGGACATTTTTAGCTAACTCTGGTCTTTAAGTTTATAATCATTAATAAATTGTATTAAGAATTTTCACCAATAATTGAAATATAAGTCTGGTGGCGATTCGCGATGTTTTAAAAAAAATAGTTTATCATTTAATTAAAATTTTGGAACAATTGCAACTATGGCTTTCAACAAAACATCATGGGAAGATTGGAAAAATGTAACTTTTTGGATTCTTCAGAATTATAGGCGATATTTCTTCCATAAAAGATAAGAATAATAAAAAGGTGAGTTCCGCGTTGCTATTGAGATAAAGCTTTCTTTCTCTAGCGATGCAAGCTCTGCCACCTGTTGATTGTTGACATATCTTCACATTTTATGTCAGAATTTTAGGGTTTTTTTTACATTTGCTACATTTATTTTTTTACATTTATTACTCTCTTCTTTTTGCTACTAAACCATTTTGGAAAATTAAATTTTACATTACAAATTTACTCTTTGTAAAAAGATTTCCAAGTCCTCTTTTGAAATTTAATCATGTTTATTATTTATTTATTAATATTTAAATAGTTTTTTGTACTCAAACAATCAATAATTTACACGTCTACAATGGAAGCTTTTAACACTTTTCAATTGAACAATTAAAAATTAAATGCCGTTAAACTGCAAAGTTTTTTATTTTTAACTTGTATCATTCTATCATTTTCAATGCTCTAAATTGAAAAATGAATCGATAAATTTGTAACTTTTCAAAATTATATCATTCTAAGCAATTTTAAGTTAGAAACATTAAAAATTGAACGATTAAAAATTTTTGTTTTAAACTGAACACTTTTGAAACTAGAAGTTTAATTTTTTTTACGTCATTTCACACTTCAATTTATTGTTATTTATACATCAAAATTCAACACTTTCACTTAAAAATTTTGAATAATGGATTTATAATTAGTCATTTCAAATGAATAGTCAAATATTGCTAAAAATTATAACATTACTTTTTTTAATTAAAAAATTTCCAATTGAATTTGTTAAAAATGAATTATTTTAGACTTAAACAATATTTAAATGGGATTTAAATTTGAATAAAAGCATTTAATTATAAATTTATTTGAAATTATGTGAAATTGGTAAATAGTTCATAAAGTTCCAATAAAATTGGACGTTTAAATTTAAAATAAAGATTCAGAATCGTCTTATAAAATCAATTATTCAATTTTTAATCCTCGAACTACAGTTAAAATTCAAAAAATTATTAATTAATTTACATGTACAGTTGATCAACTGAAAACGATTTTTATCCAAAAATTTTCAATTTCAAACGCTTTTAATCTGTAATTACTTAAGTCCTTAAAACTGCATTTTAAAAATCTTTAAATTGAAAATGTACGCTTAAAAATGATATTCTAAAATTGTAAACTGAATGATTTCATAACCGAAAAAAGTTAATTGTTGAACTTAACATTTAAAAAAAGTTGAAATTGAACTAATTGTAAATTGCATTATATCACGTAATATGAAATTTGTGATATTTCAAGTCATTGGATAGATTTTTCTTTCAAAAATTGGTAAAATTCTCTATCGAAAAATAAATTCACTGTCATTTCCCGGTCTCGAAAAATTTCCGATCCAGCGGCCACCCTGAAATTTGATGCTTTACAATTTTATTTTTATTCGAAATTTTAATTATTAATTTTTAATAATGTGACTAAAAACATGAACTAAAAAAAAAATCTTGAACTCAATGACAATTTCAAAAACATGCTAATAGTTAACAGGGTGTTTACCCTAGCTGGAAAACCTGGAATTGTCAGGGAATTTTTGTTTAAGTCAAGGAATTTTTTCGAGAGTGTGCTTAATTTTTTTTTAAATTACAATATAAAATTGAACAACTATGATTCTTCATTTCTAAAACTATCTTTATATTACTGTATTTAACTGTTTAGTTTAAAATTCATTTTTTTTTTTAAATTAATTGTTTTAAATGAAAATTTAAGCATGCCAGTTGAATATTCCAACATTTTAGTTAAAAATTCATCTCTTTGGTTGAACATTAACTTTTTTAACTAAAAATTTAACTATTCACTTTTTGATTGAAAAATTATTTTCTGTAGTCGAAAATTCGTCTTTTTTGGTAGAAATTAATCTTCTTGATCGAAAATTCATGTTTTTGGTTGAAAATTCAACTATTCTAGTTGAACTTTCATCATTTTAGTTGAAAATTCATATTTTTTATTTAAAATTCAACTATTTCAGCTGAAAATTAATTTTACTAAACTGAAAATTTAAGTAGTTCATTTTTGGTTGAAAATTGATCTTTTTTAGTTATAAATTTGTTGTTTCTTTTTAGATGCAAATTCAATTATTTCGTTAAAATTTTTTTTTTTTAAACAGAGAATTAATCTTTTTTGAAAATTCATCTTTTTGGTAGAAAATTCAAGTATTCCAGTTAAATATTCATCATTTTAGTTAAAAATGTATCATTTTGGTTGAAAATAAAACTACTCGGTTGAAAGTTAAAATCTTTTGTTGAAAATTCATCTTTTTGGTTGAAAGTTTAAGTATTTCAGTAAAATATTCATCATTTTAGTATAAAATTAATTTTTTTCGTTGAAAATAAAACTACTTGATTGAAAGTTAAACTCTTTTGTTAAAATTTCATTTTTTTTCGAAATTTATCTTTTTCTTTTAAAATTTATCTATTCCATTTGAAAATTCATAATTTTAGTGGAAAATTCATCGGTTTGGTTGAAAATTCTATTTGGTTCAGAATTCATGTATTTTGTTGAAAAATCGTATTTTTTGGTAGTAAATTAGTCTTTTTGGTTGAAAATGCAATATTTTTACTTGAAAAGTTTGGAATCTGAAGCGGTTTAAATTGAATTCAATATTTTCCACATTAATTTTACCTAAATATGCACTGAATTTTAACCATAAAAAAGTGACATAAAAATTTGTTTAAATCATTATTCAAATTCATGGACTTTAGAGACAAATGGAAGAAATAATTAATTATTTTTTAGTATTATTTAATAATATTTAATTAATCGATGGTGCTAATATATTTAAGAATGTCTTGTAATATCATTTATCAAAAATTTCTAAATTAAACATATTATTTGAATCCCTAGAAACTGAAAAAAACAACATTTATTTATAAAAACACTCGCGAAACTGTATACATGTTCCGAGTCGATTGTTTTAAAAAATGCGAAATATTTTAACGGCTTCGTACTATGAAAAATAATACCTAGGAAAAAACTGGAATTTTCAGTTTTACCGAGTATTTCCGAATTTAAAAAAATGTGAAAAACATTTCCTGTTAAAATAATTACGCGATTGCACAGAAGGACCGTTTTTTTATTTAACATGGTGTTCAGCGAAATGAAAACCTGGAACTCTCCTTGAATTTTTTACGAGAACCTTGATTTTTTTTTGCGTTTAAAACAGTTATTTTAGTGAAATGCTTTCAAGGATTTTAAAGGGAGTACTGTGCACCAGATTTCAAAGAATTAAATGCATTTCAAAGTTTTAAAACGATTTCAAAATGTTTCAAAACATTTTAGAAGAATTAAAAAGATTTCACAAAGGTTTCAATGATTTCAAAGATTCAAAAAAGGCGTTTACACTGCACTTAAAAGATTTTACAAAAATTTCCCAAAGATTTCGAACATTTCATAAAGACTTAAAGAATTTCAAGGAATTGAAAAAGGCATGTAACACACACTAAATTTTAAAGATTTTAAAACTTTCAAAAGATTTCAAGAACGTAAAGATTTTAAAAAGGTAGTAAACCAGATTTCTATGATTTCAAAAGATTTCAAATATTTTAATGATTTCAAGTTAGAGCAAAAGATTTCATACATTTCACAAATATTTCGAAGATTTCAGAAAGATTTCAAAAGAATACAAGAATTTCAAAGATTTAAAAAAAAGGGCACAGTACACCAGATTTCAACAATGTCAAAAAATTTCAAAGATTTTAAACGATTTCAAATTTTTTTTAGAAGATTTCAAAATATTTCACAAACATTTTAAATATTTCAATGATTTCAAACGAATACAAAAGGTTTCACAAATATTTCAAAGAATTCATAAGGGTTTCAAAAGATTTCAAGATTTTCGAAGATTTCAACAAGAGTAAAGTAAACCAGATTTCTAAGATTTCAAAAAAATTCAAAGATTTGAAATTTTCAAATTTTTTTAGAAGATTTCGAAAGATTTCACAAATATTTTAAAGATTTCATGAAAATTTGAAACAATTTCAAAATTTTGTAGAATATTTCAAAATTTTCCCCAAAGACTTTAAATATTCCAGTGATATCAAATGAATACAAAATATTTCACAAATATTTCAAAGAATTCTTAAGGGTTTAAAAAGATTTCAAGAATTTAAAAAATTTCAAAAAGTGTAGTACACCAGATTTCAAAGATTTCAAAACATTTTAAACGATTAAAAAAAGTTTCAACAAATTTGAGAACATTTCAAAGATTTCAAACAAACACAAAGGATTTCACCCACAAAGATTAAAACAAGATTTCACAAATATTTCAAAGATTTCAACAAAATTTCACAAAGATTTCAAGGATTACAAAGATTTTACAAAAATTTTAAAAGATTCTAAAACATTTCTTGAATATACAAAAGATTTCCGAAAGATTTGACAAATATTTCAAAGATTTCAGAAAAATTTCTTAAAGATTTCAAAAGAATACTAGAATTTCAAAGATTTAAAAAAGGGCACAGTACACCAGAAAAGATTTGAAACGATTTCAAAAGATTTCACAAAGATTTTAAATATTTCAATGATTTCAAACGAATACAAAAGATTTCAAAGAATGCATAAGGGTTTCAAAAGATTTCAAGAATTTCGAAGATTTCAACAAGAGTAAAGTAAACCAGATTTCTAAGATGTCAAAAAAATTCAAAGATTGGAAATTTTGCAAATTTTTTAGAAGATTTCAAAAGATTTCACAAATATTTTAAAGATTTCATGAAAATTTGAAACAATTTCAAAATTTTGTAGAATATTTGAAAAGTTTCCCCAAAGACATTAAATATTTCAGTGATATCAAACGAATACAAATAATTTCACAAAGATTTCAAAGAATTCTTAAGGTTTTAAAAAGATTTCAAGAATTGCAAAAATTTCAAAAAGGGAAGTACACCAGATTTCAAAGATTTTAAACGATTTCAAGAAGTTTCAACAAATTTGAGAAGATTTCAAAGATTTCAAACAAACACAAAGGATTTCACCCACAAATATTAAAACAAGATTTCACAAATATTTCATAATGATTTCAAAAGATTTCAAAAAAATTTCAATAAAAATTTCAAGGATTTCAAAGATTTTACAACAATTTTAAAAGATTCTAAAACATTTCTCGAATATACAAAAGATTTCCGAAAGATTTCCGAAAGATTTTACAAATATTTCAAATATTTTAGAAAAATTTCTTAAATATTTCAAAAGAATACTAGGTTTTCAAAGATTTAAAAAGGGTACATCAGTAATAATAGTATAATAGTACAAATTAATAGTACACCAGAAAAGATTTGAAACGATTTCAAAATTTTGTAGAATATTTTAAAAGATTTTACAAAATTTTTTTATATTTCAATGATTTCAAACGAATACAAAAGGTTTCACAAATATTTCAAAGAATTCAAAAGGGTTTCAAAAGATTTCAAGAATTTCGAAGATTTCAACAAGAGTAAAGTAAACCAGATTTCTAAGATTTCAAAAAAATTCAAAGATTTGAAAATTTCAAAATTTTTTAGAAGATTTCACAAGTATTTTAAAGATTTCATGAAAATTTGAAACAATTATTCAAAATTTTGTAGAATATTTCAAAAGTTTCCCCAAAGACTTTAAATATTTCAGTGATATCAAACGAATACAAAAGATTTTACAAATATTTCAATGAATTCTTAAGGTTTTAAAAAGATTTCAAGAATTTAAAAAATTTCCAAAAGGGTAGTACACCAGATTTCAAAGATTTGAAAACATTTTAAAGATTTTAAACGATTTCAACAAGGTTCAACAAATTTGAGAAGATTTCAAACAAACACAAAGGATTTCCCCCACAAAGAGTAAAACAAGATTTCACAAATATTTAAAAGATTTCATAAAGATTTCAAAAAATTTCACAAAGATTTCAAGGATTTCACCAAAATTTTAAAAGATTCTAAAACATTTCTCGAATATACAAAAGATTTCACAAATATTTCAAAAGATTTTAAAAAATTTCACAAAGATTTCAAAGATTTTACAAAAATTTTAAAACATTCTAAAACATTTCTCGAATATACCAAATATTTCAAAGATTTCAGAAAAATTTCTTAAAGATTTCAAAAGAATACTAGATTTTCAAATATTTAAAAAAGGGTACACCAGAAAAGATTTGAAACGATTTCAAAATTTTGTAGAATATTTTAAAAGATTTTACAAAATTTTCTAATATTTCAATGATTTCAAACGAATACAAAAGATTTCAGAAATATTTCAAAGAATTCATAAAGATTTCAAAGATTTAAAAGATTTTACAAAAATTTTTAATATTTCAATGATTTCAAACGAATACAAAAAGGTTTCACAAATATTTCAAAGAATTCATTATTAAGGGTTTCAAAAGATTTTAAGAATTTCGAAGATTTCAACAAGAGTAAGGTAAACGAGATTTCTAAAATTTCAAAACAATTCAAAGATTTGAAATTTTCAAAATTTTTTAGAAGATTTCACAAATGTTTTTAAGATTTCATGAAAATTTGAAGCAAATTCACGATTTTGTAGAATGTTTCAAAAGTTTCTCCAAAAACTTTAAATAGTCCAGTGATATCAAAGACTTCAAAACATTTCAAAGATTTTAAACGATTTCAAAAAGTTTCAACAAATTTGCGAAGATTTCAAACAAACACAAAAGATTTCACCCACCAAGATTAAAACAAGATTTCACCAATATTTCAAAGATTTCATAAAGGTTTCAAAAGATTTCACAAAGATTTCAAAGATTTTACAAAACTTTTAAAAGATTCTAAAACATTTCTCGAAAATACAAAAGATTTCACAAATATTTCAAAGATTTTAGAAAAATTTCTTAAAGATTTCAAAAGAATATTAGATTTTCAAACATTTAAAAAAGGGTAGGTACACCAGAAAAGATTTGAAGCGATTTCAAAATTTTGTAGAATATTTTAAAAGATTTCACAAAGATTTTAAATATTTCAATTATTTTAAACGAATACAAAAGATTTCACAAATATCTCAAAGAATTCATAAGGGTTTCAAAGATTTCAAGAATTTCGAAGATTTCAACGAGAGAAAAGTAAACCAGATTTCTAAGATCTCAAACAAATTCAAAGATTTGAAATTTTCAAAATTGTTTAGAAGATTTCGAAACATTTCACAAATATTTTAAAGATTTCATGAAAATTTGAAACAATTTCAAAATTTTGTAGAATATTTCAAAAGTTTCCACAAAGACTTTAAACATTTCAGTGATATCAAACGAAAACAAAAGATTTCACAAATATTTCAAAGAATTCTTAAAGGTTTAAAAAGATTTCAAGAATTTCAAAAAGAGTAGTACACCAGATTTCAGAGGTTTCAAAACATTTTAAAGATTTTAAACGATTTCAAAAAGTTTCAAGAAATTTGAGAAGATTTCAAACAAACACAAAAGATATCACCCACAAAGATTAAAACAAGATTTCACAAATATTTCAACAAATTTCACAGAGATTTCAAAGATTTTACCAACATTTTAAAAGATTCTCAAACATTTCTTGAATATACAAAAGATTTCCGAAAGATTTCAGAAATATTTCAAGGATTTAAAAAAGGGTACAGTACACCAGAAAAGATTTGAAACGATTTCAAAATTTTTTAGAATATTTTAAAAGATTTCACAACATTTTTTAATATTTCAGTGATTTCAAACGAATACAAAAGATTTCAAAGAATTCATAAGGATTTCAAAAGATTTCAAAGATTTTACAAAAATTTTAAAAGATTCCAATAGATTTCTCAAAGGTTTTAAATACTTCAAAAGATTTCAAAGATTTTAAGGATTTCAGTGACTTTACAAAGATTTTAAAAATTTCACAAAGACGACTTATGTTCGAAAAAAGTTAAGGATTTATTTATGTATGGCTCTGCCTTCTTTAGAAATTGCTGACCAATAAAAAATGAAATGGCTCAGTTTTTACATGTATAACAGACGGTTATTTCATTATTTGCTGTAAAAAGGGAGACCTGGAAAAACTTGATTTCTTGACCTGGAAAACCTGGAAAAGAGCTGGAATTTTGTTCCTAAGAATCGCTGGATGTCCTGTTTAATTCAAGCCGATGTACAATAAATACATCCGACTGTTAAATTCTTCTTGGATAAAAATATAGCTTAGAGTAGACTCAGCGGTAATAAGATACTTTAAAACACATTTATCTAAAGGAGTTGAAATTAATACTTCCTTCCGCAGGTTCAGACATAATTTCTAATAAAATAAAATGGGATCAAGTAAATAAACACTATTTTTATGCAAGAATTAAAAATTCTAAACTAGTCAGGTTAAAAGAAAAACAATCGAATGTTGCTTAAATATTTATTCAACACATATTAACATTCTCTGCCAAAACTCCACATAAATTCTTACGGTACATGTTTCTTTTTTTTTATATATAAAGCACAAAATTGAAATCCATTGAAAGAAAAATTCCCTGTATTGAGATATTTAATTCAAACTTGTTTACTTTATAATATTCTAGGTAATCTAGATCGGCTCGACAGTTTTGGTTAAAGGGAAAGTATATTTCAAAATCTCAAAATGTTTTAAACAAATTTACCAGTTGATAAATTCTGTAAAGTTAAATGCTTCCTAGAAGGATTACACTTTCAGTTAGATCTGAATACTTCTAATTTAGAGTAAAAAGTCAGTACAAGATTACTACAAAGTCTAAATGTTTGGGGGAAACCTCCCTACAGTGGATAATCATTAATTCACAGCGAAAATATACGTAAAATAATTAATTTTAAATTGAATTTATTAACACGTATCGTATCTTAACTATTGGCTAATTTAAATTCATTTTTCATATACATTAGTATTTTTTAATCAATCATTATCAACTCTAGGTTGTATTATCCACTGTAGGGTGGTTTCCCCTACATATACTTAAAATTCACACACGCTTATACATTTTCATGTTTTTTGGCGTCATTCTGCTCCATTGCAAATCAGATTTTTCGATTATCTACTTGCTTTTTCAAATGAACAAAATGTTTCATTTATAATTTCTATAAAATCACATTAGTTTCAGAAAAAGCATCTTCATTTGAGTATTAATTCACGCAAATCATTAAAAATCGACTGGTTTTAGTTTAACAAATTTAGACAAAATAAACGCGAGCATGATAGTACCTACTACGAAACAACCAACGAAGGTATACCAAGTTTCCTCGTCAAAAACATCTGTAAATGCCGGCACATTCTTATAAAGTGTATCAATCAATTTTAGATTGTAGTCTTTGTGATGAGGGTTCTGTCCCATTTTGCAATTTTCTGTTTTGATACAAAAGAAAAAAGATTTAAAGATTGATCGAGATGGAAGCAGAGATTTTCTAAACTGAAGATAGAATTCTAAAAAGAATTTTGATTAGTAAAAAGCTCTTTCTAATTTCCCGCTTTCTGTCTCCAAAATCCACGCCTCGTTTGGAACTTGACTTCTTTCGTCGGGAATAATCTTTCTAGTTCTTTTTCATGAATTGACCATGTAGGATATTCGATTTCTCGCAATCATTAAACGTGTTGAGGATGAATGAAAGTGAAAAACGAAATTCTCTTTATAATTTTTAATTTGTGAATCGATGGTAATCGATAAAAAAAACTAATTGGTTCGTTTGTTTAATGATCTATCGCTTCTTTCCCTTTTTGGCTTTTAGTTTCGACTTAAGGTCTTCATCTTTTTCTTGTTCGGGTGGTACAAGGGAAGTTACATGTTTATTATAAAGTTGCAGTACCTCCACAAGCGTAAGATTGTTGCATTTCATAACCACTTTCTCTCCAGATACTGAAAACAATTATAGGAAATATTGATTTTTTTCAATGTCAATGAGAATTCTTTTCGGTATCATTTTAAGTCTAAACGAAGACAGCATAAAAATGTGACTTTTATTTAATCTTAATTGATCTTTTTTTAATTTTAATTTATCTTTTTTAATAATCTGTTTTTCTAAATACTTTCAAAGCTTAATTTTTTAATTTAACATGCAAAATAATTTTATAAATTGGGTTTATTTACCTAAATCGACTGTGACTAATGGTTCTGAACGATCACACACGATACTTGTTTTCAAAAGACAGGCTGGATTGGTTTTAGCATATTTCGGCCCAGTCAGATAAAACATCAATTTTCTGAAAAGAAAGAAAAAGGGGTTTTTAAATATTCACATAAATGTACGAAGTTTTTTGAAAAACAAGTTTAAATTAAACTTATAAAAACGAACATCTTTAAACTTCAAGCTTTCAAAAATTAGTTTTCAAATCCTAAATTTACTTATAACAGATAGACAATTGAAATAAAATAAAAAATGAGAAGAAATTGATTTTTCTTTCAGACAAAATGACGCAAATGGAGCAACAAATGCCTATTCCTGTGCCAGATTTGAGCACACTGCGAATAACAACAGCAGTTTCTATGCTTGGTAAAGCCTACGGATGTGGACAATGCACTGGTAAGTCGAATTTCCTGAATTAATTTATTGAATGACAAATTAAAATTATTTTTCATTTATAAATTAACACATACGTTGCACAAAAATCACCTTCTACTTAACAATTTGCTGTTTGAAAAGCATAAATTTTGAAAAATAGTAGCAAGATAGTGTCATGCAATTTTTGAAACACTAAATCGATGGGTTAACTATTTTGGAAGTCTGGTATACAATATACATCTCCCATAAAATCTCGTGAAATTCTTTCAAATTTTTTTAAATACCCTAAAAACTTTGAAATCTTGAAAATCCCTTAAAATCCTATACAAATTTTCTAGAAGTCAATTGGAATCCCACGAAATATTTAAAATATCATTGATACTATAGATAATTTTTAAAACTCCTTTGACATTTTCTGATACCTTACGAAATCAATCAAATTAATTTCCTTAAATATTCTATAAAATCCTACGAAAATCTATTTAATCGAATGAATTTCCTCGGAATCTTTGAAAATAAACTATGTTCTTTATTATTGAAGTCAGGTCTGAATTCTGAATTTTCTTGAATTCATTTGAAACGTTTTAGGGTATTTTTGAAGATTCGAAGAAAATTTTAAGGGATTTCCAAGAATTTTAATGAATTAAAAAAAAATTTTAATGGGGGTTTTAAGAATTTCTTAGAATTTTGGAAGATATGGAACGATTTTATAGGACCTATAAGGTCTTAGGATATTTAAAAAAATATTCCAAGGGATTTTATCAGATTTTCGAGGATTTAAATGATTTTAAGGTATTTTAAAGACTCTCAAGCTATGGTAATAAATTTTCTAAGAATCTATCTACAAGAATAGAGGGATTTCGTAGGGTTTCAAAGCTTTAAAAGTATGTCAAGGTTTTTCCAAAGATTTCAAAGAATTTTATGACATTTTAAAAGATTCTAAGAAACTTTTAGTTGTTGTCAATAATTTGATGGGATTTCAAAGAATTTTAAAGATTTAAGGGTATTTTTAAAAAATTTCAAGGAATTTTCGAGTGCTTTAAAAAATTTGAAGGAGTTTCAAAGAATTAAAAATATTTGAAGACATTTCTAAAATATTTAAATAATTTTTAGTGTTTCCAAAGGACTTTAAAGATTTTAGGGTATTTTTTTAAATTGCATTGAATTTTCAAGAACTTTAAAAATTCCAAGGAATTTCAAAATGTTTTAGAGCATTTTAATCAGTTTTCTGACATTTCAGAGATTTAATGGAAGATTTTTCAATCAATAAAGAAAAAGTTGTAATCCAAAATGTTGAATTTTCAAGCCAGAAATACGAATTTCCTGCAAAATAGTTGAGCTTTCAACCAGAAAATATGGATTTTTATCTAAAAAAGATAAATTTTCAAGAAAAAATGAAAAAGTTACATTTTTGTTGAAAAAAAATTTTTTTTTAACTAAAACAACAAATTTTAAAAAGCTTAATTAAATTTACAAAATACATGAATTTGTAACTAAAAAAGGATAGATAAATTTGGAATCAAAAATAGAATTGTTAAAATGATAGAAAAATAAATAAAATAAAAAACACGAGTTGAAAAAAAAGTTAAATTTTCAACCAAAGAAATGAGTTTTTAACCAAACAGATGAATGTTTAACCAAGAAGATTAAATTTCTACCAAGAAAGGCAAATTTTCAACGAAAAACAGATCAGTTTTGAATCAAAAATAGATCTGTTAAAATGCTAGAAAAATAAATTTAAAAAAAAAGTAAAATTTTCAACTAGGAAAGAGTTTTTAGTCAATAAAAAAAACACCCAAAATGTTGAATTTTCAAGCCATAACTAAAAAATATAAATTTTCAAGAAAAATTGAAGCGTTAGATTTTCAGTTCAAAAAATTAATCTTCTACCAAAAAAGACAAAATTTAACAAAATACACGAATTTTCAATTAAAAAAGATAAATTTTGATCCAAAGATATGTTAAAATGTTAAAAGAATAAATTTTCAACAAAAAAAAAAACACGAATTTTCAACAAAATATTAAAATTTTCAACCAAAGACAAGAATTTTTAACTAAAAACATGAAGTTTCAACTGTGATCATTTTTCGACCAAAAAGAGGGATTTTTGACAAAGAAGATTAAATTTCTACCATAAAATATCAATTAAAAAGAATGGAATAGTTAAATTGAAGAAAAAATAAATAAAAACTAATATTCAGTACAAAAAACAACTAATTTTCAACCAAAAAGGTAAATTTTCGATCAGGAAGATTAATTTTCTGCCAAAACAGATTAATTTTTAACTAAACGAACAAAATTAAGAATCTTCAACCAAAAAGAATATAATTTTTTAACGAAATAGTTGAATTTTCTACCAAAAAAGACCAATTTTCAACAAAATACATGAATTGTTGACTAAAAAAAGATGAATTTTCAACCAAAAGTAGAATTGTTAAAATGTTAGAAAAATAAATTTTCATACAAAAAACACGAATTTTCAACAAAATAGTTAAATTTTTAACGAAAGGAATGAATTTTTAACCAAAAAGGTTAAGTTTCATCTAGGAAGTTTAAATATCTGTCATTTCAATTAAAAAGAAAAAAGAACTATCTTCCAACCCAAAAGATAAATTTTCAAACAGGAAGATTAATTTTCTATCAAAAAGATTAATTTTTAACCACACAGTTAAGTTTTTAGTTGAAATAATTAATTAAAAAAATATATATTGAACAAAAGTAGTTACATTTTGAATGAAAAAAAAAGGATTTTCCACTAAAATGATGAATACAAACATTAATTTTTAACAAAGTAGTTCCACTTTCAACTAAGTAATTGAATTTTGAATAAAAAAAAAATTAATTTATACAAAAAACAGTCGAATTCAACCAAGGCGAATTTTCAACAAAATAGTTGAATCCTCAATAAAATTAATTTTCAGAGAAACAAGAGTTGTGATTTTTAATAAAAAAAGAAGATTAAATTTCTACCATAAAATATAAATTAAAAAAAAATGGAACAGTTAAATTCAAGAAAAAATAAATTAAAATTAATTTTCAGTAAAAAAACCCACTAATTTTCAATCAAAAAGGTAAATTTTCGAGCAGGGAGATTAATTTTCTGCCAAAACAGATTAATTTTTAACTAAACGAACAGAATTAGGAATCTTCAACCAAAAATAAAATAATAATTTTTTAACCAAATAGTTGAATTTTCTACCAAAAAAGACCAATTTTCAACAAAATACATGAATTGTTAACTAAAAAAAAAACACGAATTTTCAACAAAATAGTTACATTTTTAACAAAAGAAATGATTTTTTAACCAAAAAGGTAAAAAAAAAAAAAACAATTGACTTCCAACCCAAAAGGTAATTTTTCAAACAGGAAGATCAATTTTCTATCAAAAAGAATAATTTTTAACAAAATACATGAATTTTTAACCAAACAGTTAAGTTTTTAGTTGAAATAATTAATTTAAAAAAATATATTGAACAAAAGTAGTTACATTTTGAACGAAAAAAAAAGGATTTTCCACTAAAATGAATACAAAAATTAATTTTTAACAAAGTAGTTCCACTTTCAACTAAGTAATTGAATTTTGAATTTTAAAAAATTAATGTATACAAAAAACAGTCGAATTCAACCAAAAAGGCA
>CAKNYM010052048.1:310980-340236 GCA_932195095.1 Andricus curvator
GTAGTTCCACTTTCAACTAAGTAATTGAATTTTGAATTAAAAAAAAAATTAATTTATACAAAAAACAGTCGAATTCAACCAAGGCGAATTTTCAACAAAATAGTTGAATCCTCAACAACATTAATTTTCAGAGAAACAATAGTTGTGTTTTTTAATAAAAAAGGTGCAATTTCTACCAAATAAATGAATTTTGAACCCAAAAATACGAATTTTGAACCAAACTTAGACTTTAGTGAATCAAAATAACTTCTTCAATGATTTGAAGTATAAAATCTATTTTTATCTACGCGCACCCCAATTCTGTGAAAACAAATCAGATTTGTTGCCCCGATTCTGAGATGTTTTTCTGATTACTCACATCTATATATATAGATAAATAATAAAAAATAATAAAATAGAAAAATACAAAGGGACATAATTTTTTAATCAAAAATCACTTCAATTTCGATAATTTCCCTGCTCTTTCCGGACATTTTCCACCCGCACTTGCACCGAGAACCTAATACGAAATATCGAACGAAATGTACACCCCCAATAATCACCCCTTGGTCAGAAATATAAAAAAAACGGTCTATCAATTTCCAAATACTTTCTACATACCTCAACTTCTTCTATTCAATCAAAATCACTTCCGTGAACAATTTTAGAGTCCTTTTTTAAAATGATTTTTGCAGTTTTATACGAAGGAAATTGCTCGTTAAAAATAATGCAGCTAGTCGTCTGCTAGGCTACGTGAAGAATGCGATTGCACATGCGCGAGTTATCGACGTCACAAATACATTGAAACACGGGCCCAACTTTAATCGTTACGTATTATTGAAGGCTCAAGTACCTACATCTACTACATCCTTCCCAATAGAATCAGAATCGTGTTCCCATGGAGCACATCAATGGAACATGTTCGAAGACAGAAAGTAATGACCCACAAAACTACTTCAAATTTAATATAATTACGGTTCCTTTTTCAAGATTTTCGCATCAGGGGACGCTAATTTCATTCTGAAGGAATAGTGTTTCTGTATTTTCCTCGACATTATTTTGTTTGCCCGACAATTTCGTTTTTTAGTGTTCTGTTTTGTTTGTGTTATCAAGTTCGGGTAGCTACTTGTCATTGACAAGATTTAGATCTATTCTTTCGCGAGGAAAAAAGAATGATGAGAAAACTAACCTCATTTCGGTGGCTTTGTCATGAAAGGGGTCGAATTGTACGGTAATTTTCTTTGCAGGCTTGTAATTTATAGTTTTCAGCTGCTTCGTGATGGCACTTATTAATCCATTTGATCGCGATTTACACCCACTGAAGGGAACTGACATTTTTTAAACCGAATGAACGAACGTGGTCTTATAATTTACATTTATCAACTGTGCATGCAAAATATCGGAGTTTTGTCGGTATGAGCAGTGCTGCCACTTACCGACAGTCCATTGTTACCAACTAGTTTCAGTTATTCTGGAATCTGGACTTCTTATTAGATTTGAATTTGCAGTTTTTCGAATTTTGATATAAATAAATTACAGACCTTGGACTCGCCACAATGTTGACACTTTTTTGAGCGATGACACTATTTTTCGGCTATTTCGAAAAAGATTAATTTTCAAACAAGAACGATTTTTCAGGCAACAAAAAAAAAGTTTCATCAAAAATGTTGAATTTTTAATCCAAAAAGACGAATTTCCTGGAAAAGCTATTGAGTTTTCAACACGAAAATATGGATTTTGATAACAAAAAGTGTTGAATTTTCAACTAAAAAAGATACATTTTCTTGCAAAAATGGAATAGTTACATTTTTAGCTGAAAGAATTAATTTTTAACTAAAAAAAACAACCAATTTTCAACAGAATAATTAAATCTATAAGAAACAAAAAATGAATTTTTAAATAAAATTATGAAATTTCTACAAAAAAAGACAAATTTTCAATAAAAGACATGAATTTTCAACTAAAAAATATACATTTTGAACCAAAAATAGAAGTGTTAAAATTTTATGAAAATAAATATTCAACTAACAAAAACACGAATTTTTAACAAAATGGTTAAATTTTTACATAAAACAGGTACATTTTCAACTTAGAAAAGGGCTCCGAACGGGTTACTTTTTAGTAACTTAGTTACTTTTTTGATCCGCGGTTACTAAAAAGTTACTTATTTTATGAAAAGGTTACTTTTGGTTACATTTTTTGCCCGAAATAACGAAATGAATTAATTCATTAATCGCATTATTTAAAAAATTGTAAAAAATGTAAAAATTCAAATTTTTTCAGTAAATTTGGCACTTTGGAGTCGGTAAAATTAGGAAATAACAACAAAATAATAATTAGTTCCTATGTAAAATGTGTAAAAAGGGATATCAATTGAATTATTACAAATCCTGATAAAAATGGTAATTTAGCTAAAATTGCTAGTTTTTAATTTAAAATTTAAATCTTTTTTGTTGAAATATCGAACTATGTATTATATTTTTCGATGAGAATTTATCTTCTTTGGTTGAAATTCGGTTAAAAGTTGAACAGTTTTGGTTAAAACTTTATTTTTTTTGCTGGAACTTGATCATTTCTGTTGAAAATTCGTCTTTTTTGGTAGAAAATTAATCTTCTTGATTGAAAATCACCCTTTTGTCTAAAAATACATCATTTTATTTAAAAAATGCATCTTTTTGTTTAGAAATGTACTTATTTTGTTGAAAATTCGTCTTTTTCGGTTGAAGATTCCTCTGTTTTCGTAGAAAATTGAACTATTTGGTTGACAGATAACTTTTTTGTCAAAAATTCATATTTACTGGTTGAAAATTCAACTGTTCTGTAAAATTTGGTCTTTTGGGCTCAAAAACTCAACAATTTGGTTGAAAAATAACCTGTCTTGTTGAAAAATCGTCTTTTTTGAATGAATTCTACTGTTTTTATATTACATTAAAATCTTTTTTGGTTATCATATTAAATATTACATTTTTTGTTAACAATTCATCTTTTTAGTCAGAAAAATTCAACCATTTTGTTAACAATTATTGAACTACTTTCTTAAACATACATTTTTTTGTTGAAGATTCATAATTTTGGTGGAAATTTTGTCTTTTTTGGTAAAAAAATTTTCTTTTTGGTTACTTTTTGCTACATCATTGTTATACTTTTTGCTACATCATTGTTACTTTTCTGTTACTTTTTTGAGAGAAGTATGGTTACTATTTTATTATTGTTTTAAGCTTGAGCAGTTCTGAGCCCTGCAATATAAATAAATTACAGACCTTGGACTCACCACAATATTAACACTATTTGACAGTTTTTTTGAGCGATGATATTATTTTGCTGCTATTTCGAAAAATAATAATTTTCAAACAAGAACGATTTTTCAGTCAATAAAAAAAAAGTTTCATAAAAAATGTTGAATTTTTAATCCAAAAAGACGAGTTTCCTGGAAAAGCAATTGAGTTTTCAACCCGAAAATATGGATTTTGATCAAAAAAAGTTCTGAATTTTCAACTAAAGGAGATCATTTTCATGCAAAAATGGAATAGTTACATTTTCAGTTGAAAGAATTAATTTTTAACTAAAAAAAAAACAATTTACAACAGAATAATTAAATCTATAACCAAAAAAAATGAATTTTAAAATAAAATTATGAATTTTCTACAAAAACAGACATATTGTCAATAACAGACATGAATTTTTAAGTCAAATATATACATTTTAAACCAAAAAGAGAATTGTCAAAATTTTGGGAAAATAAATATTCAACTAAAAAAAAACACGAATTTTCAACAAAATAATTAAATTTTGACCCAAAACTGATACATTTTCTACTTAAAATAGAATAGTTAAATTTTTAACCAAACAGATGAACTTTCAACCCAGAAGACTAATTTTCTGTCATAAAAGATGAATTTTCGACAAAAAATTGAATATTTAAATTTAAGAAAAAATAAATAAAAATTAATTCTCAATAAAAAAACTAATTTTCAAGCCAAAAAGATGAAATTTTCTGCAAAACAGTTAAGTTTTAATTCGAAATATGTATTTTTAACTAAAAAGTTTTGAATTTTCAACCCAAAAAGACGAGTTTTCAACCAAATCAATTACTTCTTAATTAGAAAATGGAGTAGTTACATTTGCAGTAAAAAATAAATTTTTAACTAAAAACAACAAATTTTTCTACAGAATAATTAAATTTTTAACCAAAAAAGAACATAAATTTTTAACTGAAATTATGAACTTTCAACTTAAAAAATTAATTTTCAACCAAACAGATGAATTTTCAACCAAGATGATTAAATTTCTGTCATAAAAGATAAATTTTCGACAAAACATTGAATAGTTAAATTTAAGAAAAAGGAAATAAAAATTAGTTTTTAATTTTTAAAAACTAATTTTCAAGTCAAAAAGGCGAATTTTCTGCAAAACTGAATTTTTGACTAAAAAAGAACGAATTTTTAATAGAATAATGAAATTTTTAACTGAAAAAAATTAATTTTGAACTAAGATTATGAATCTTCATCTAGAAAAATCATTTTTTAACCAAATAGTTGATTTTTTAACCCACAAGATAAATTTTCGACCAAAAGATCAATTTTGAACCAAAAATGGAATTGTTACAATGTTAGAAAAATAAATTTGTAACCAAACGAAAAAGTCCCCAAAAAGCCAATAACATGAGCTTTCAACAAAACATTTGAATGTTCAACCAAATACATAGTTACATTTTCAAACGAAAAGGTGAATTCTCAGAAAAATACATACATTTTTAACCAAATAGATCATTTTCAACTAAGAAGATTAATATTCTACCAAAAAACACAAACTTTTAACTAATTGCATTGGATGTGATGTTATTCAAGATTTTATGTGATTAATTTTTAGTTTATATTTTTTTCGTTTCTAAATTCTTTGAAACTGAATAGTTGAATTTTTAAACTAAAAAGGTAAATTTTCTAACAAAAATGGAGTAGTTAAATTTTCATTTTTGAGAATTAATTTTCAATTAAAAAAAAAAAACGAATTTTATACAACACAGTTTAATTTTGTACCAGATAGTTAAATTTTCTACCAATTTGTTGAATTTTCTAATAACTGGTTCAATTTTCAACCCGAAAATGTGGGTTTTCAACAAAAAAAGTTAAATGTCATCAAAACAGTTGAATTTTTAACCAAGAAGTATTACTTTTTAACAAAATTGTTAAAGTTTCAACAAAATAATTCAATTTTGAATCAAGTAATAAAAAATTTAAATAAAAAAGAAGAATTCTTAATCAAAATTTTAACCGTAGACTTTTTAGCCGAAAATAATGAACTTTCAACGAAAAATAGTTGGATTTTCTTGTTGGGTTCTATTAATACAGTTCGCATTAAGTGGAAAAGTGAGAAAAGGGGGAAAGAGTGTGCCACTATTCACACGATTTTTTATCTCTAAAGTGATTTCGATGCCTGAAATTATGAAACAAGTAAATACTAATTATATAAGTAATTATTACACCAACAAAATTGATTATTAACTAGTAATGTTTTTATTAAACACAGTCACTTTTAGCCATTTTTTTTCTTAAATCACTTTTTTAAATAAAAAGAACACTTTAGTAACTTTTCTTTCAAATAATAAAACAGACAACTCAAGGATTAACGGCTATTGAATTTAGGTCTATACTTATTTTAGAATTTTCTTGAATTATTTTGTATTCCTTTGCATTTTTTTTAATTCTTTTGAATTCACCCTGAATTCTTTGTAATTTCTTTGAAATCCACACCGTGAAATCCACTGAATTCAATGGGATTTTTTTTAATTTTAAAAATTGTGATCCATTCATTGGAATTATTTTTAATTTATGTTGAATTTGGATGAATTTCACTGAATTCTTTTTAAATTCCATAAATTCTTATAAATTCACTCCAATTTTACTGAAATCAATTAAACATTTTTAATTAAGATCTTTTTTTTGCAATTTATTTGTATTCCTTTTGAATTCACTCTGAATTCTGATCAATTTATTATAAATTCTTTTGAATTCACTTCGATTTTTCCAAATTCACTCTCAGTTCTACTCATGTCAGTTCAGTGGATTTTTCTCCGTTTTTTTTTTAATTCATCATGAAGACTTTTAAACTAACCTTGAATTTCGTTTAATTCTTTGGTCTTTTTTATTTTTTGAATTCTTTTCAAGTCACTTTAATTCTGTTGAATTCCCTATGGATTCTGTTTACTTTTAAATTCTTTATAACTTTACTGAAATCAATGGATTTTCCTGAATTTTTTCCAATTCAGATACTTTTTGGACAAATCTGAAGTTTTCAAAAATCTTTTTAAATTTTCCCCAGAAACCTAAGAAAATTATATTTATATTACATTAAAGCAGATAAATTAAGAAACTTGAAAAATAATTTGATATTCGAAAATTTTTATTTTTTATTAATAATGATTTTTTCCTTAAAATTATAATTTGCCTGAATTTGTTTTTCATTCTTGTCTTTAAAATCTTGTTGGGTTGAAGATTCGTCATTTGGTTTGAAAATTCATCTCTTTTGATAGAAATTTCATCTTATTTTATTAAAATCTGTTTTTTGTTTCTTTTTTTCAATTATTGAGGATTCAATTATTTTGTTGGAATTTTTTTTATTTAAAATTAATATCTTTTTTAGTTTCAATATCTCAACTATTATATTTTTTGTTGATATTTCGTCATTTTTGGTTGAAAATTCGATTACTTTGCTTAAATGTTAAACAATTTTGTTAAAAATTCACTTGTTTGAAAATTCATCATTTTAGTTCGAAATTCATCTGTTTGATTGAAAATGTAACGATTTTGTTGAAAATTCGTTTTTTTAGAAAATTAATCTTTTTGTTTAAAAGATCATCTTTTTGGTTATGGATTGAACTGTTTTTTTGAAAATGTGTTTCTTTTTTGACAAATTCAGCAATTTTTTTGAAATTTAAATTCAAAATCTTCTTGGATTTAAATATCAACTATTAAAGTTTTCGTTGAGAATTCATACTTTTTGGTTAAAAATTGAACTACTTTGATAAAAAGACATTTGTTTGGTTGACGGTACACCATTTTAGTTGAAAATGACTCTTTTTTGGTAGAAAATTAATGTTCTTCTTGAAAATTCATGTATTTGGTTGAAAAGTAATTTTTTTGTTATGCATTCAACTGGCTGAAAATTTGAAGATTCAACTACTTTGTTAAAAAATTTTCTTTTTTGGATAATTTCAACTGTTTTTGATTTAAAATCAGAATCTTTTTGGATTAAAATATTAAATTTTTTTATTGAGAATTCATCTTCTTTGTTTGAAAATTCAACAATTTTTTGGAAGATCAACTTTTTTGTTACCATAATTATTTACAATATCTTACACTTTTTAAAATATTTTTGAATTTTCTCAACAATCTCAGGAAAATTATATTTATATAGCCTTAAAAACAAATAAATAAAAAATAGTTATTCGAAATTTTTATTTCGTATTAAAAATTATTTTCCCCTCAAAGTCGCGATTGATGATGCTAGTACTAGTAAATTTGAACCCACTGAAAAATCAATATCAAAGGTTTCTGAATATTTTTTCTTGTCAAAAATTAAATTCAAACTATTCAATTTTGAGCACTTTCTATTAAAATTTGTTCAATTTTAGTCTTCAAACCTGAAATTAACCAAGGTTTTATTCTAAAGTCGAAATGACACCCTCTGAGTGAAGTTGTACCGTTATCTAGATTGTTATCTAGTGTTTGAAATTTCCATATCTTTGAAGGATATTGTAATTTATCTCCGTCACAGAGTTGTGACATATCTTCATGTTTTATTTACTTCAAAAGACTCGAGAAAATCAGCATTTTAAATCCGATCTCAGTTAAATATTCGATTAAGGCTAAATATTCCATTAAGATTGAATTCTGTTTTTCAGTATTCTTTTCTTCTCCCAGTAGAACAGACGAACAATCCCAAATACAAAAAAAAAGATACCTAAAAACTTGACCAAATTCAGAAATTTAAATTTTTCCGCCAAAATTGTACCTTTCTTCTGGTCGTTCCAGATTTTTTATTGGTTCCGAAAGGGCCAATCGGCTCTTTCGTAGTTGCCGCCATATTGGAAGACAGAGTCTCGCTTCAGTCAGCTTGAGTGTGTTGTGGTGAAGTGTGTTGGGTGGCCAACGGGTCTTGTGTTAAATTTTTTACTTATTTATTAGTGATAATTGGCGATTTTTAATCGGCAGCAGCGAAAATGTATCCCGTGGGACAGCGTAAGTAAAAAAGTGTCTTCGTTTTGTCCCGGAAATGGCTCGTAGGAGTGTGTAAAAACTTGCCACTTTTGGCTTGCCTAGGCGAGTCTAGAATTCGTCATCCGAGTACTTTCTAAGGGCCCTTTGTCCCACGCACTTAGCCTCTGTGATCTGGAAAACTTTTCCTTCCAGGGGAAAATCTTCCAGATCCTAGGCGAGTTTTGTGCTCCAAATTTTTGGATTCATGTACTGCTGTAAGCATTAGGAATGACCCCGAATGAACCCCCCGTTCAACAGGCGCATGTGTCGTTACTTGTTTCACTCCGATCAGACACATTATTAGAGAAATACCTATTAGACTTGTAGTGCCCTCAATTTTTTATGCCAAGTGACGTCTTTTCCAAAAATGTACCATTTTGTTAACGTCCCGCAAAGATTGCACGAGCAATTTATCACCTTCCTACGCTCGAAAAATCAATAAATTATAACCACTCGATTACTTTAGCCGTCGTAACTCTGCCTGATCTTCTTTTTCTTTTGTATTACTAGACTTTTTTTGCAGCAAGAACTACCTGCAGTTTGTTGCACTTGTTTGTTTTTCGATTCTAGCCTCAAAAGTTCGAAAAAATTCTTTGTGTATAACTTTTTTGTTATTGTGAGAAATTGTAGATTTATTTACACGTGAATTCGAGCGATATATTTAGGTCACGTGCTGCTTGAAAAACTTTTAGAAACAATGTTTCATGTTTGTAATGTCATTTTGCGAAAATGTGGATGTTTCAGTGCTAAATTTTATTTGTTGGAGATTGTTAAGTTACATGATACGTAAACATGTTTTGTTTGGGGTTGAATATTTGTAAGTATATTAATTATTTGAAGGAGAAATGGATCTGTTTAAAATTGATTAAAAATCACAATCTATAAATGCTTTTTAAGCAAATGTATTTGTATATGTAAGAGGTAATTTGAACAGTTTCGTAACAAATACTGCCAGTCAGTGGAAAAATTGCTAAAGCAGGTAATATTGAAATAAAGGGGCAATGTATATATAGTTTAGTGAATGCGAGCATTAGAAGAATGATCTTAGAGTGTCATTAGCAGGCTTATCGATTCGGTTGTATTTCTAACCCTGCACTGAATTCTAAGAAATTCGGAATCATTATGAAAGGTGCATCTGGACCCTGTACTCAGGACAGGTATAAGTTGCCTGCTTCTTCTCTGTTTCTGGCCTGTGGTTATGTCAACTAGCCATTCTCATTCCATAAATGTTAATAAATCTAAATCCAATCTGGTACGATCTCAAAAGATTACGTGGAAACAGATCTTATGAATGGCATAATCCACTTTGTATGTTCTTTGAAAAGATCAAAACTGAATGCAGCCTTTTATTTCATTTATATTTTATACATAAGGAGTCGTCCATAGTACGTTTCCAAGTACGTTCCCTGCTGATAAATTAAAAAAATTCTTCTTTTCTCTCTGTCTTAAAGAAACTTACCATTTTCCCGGGTGTCGCTTAAATGCAACCTAAATTAATAGAACCCAACAAGAAAAATCAACTAATTTTAGTTTAAAGGTCTACTATTATATTTTGGGTTCGAAATTCATCTCGTTTGGATAAAAATTCTAGTATTTGGTTGAAAATTTGATTATTTTGTAGAAAATACAATTATTTGGTTAAAAACTCATCTTTTTTGGTCATAAATTCAGCTAATTGGTTGAAACTTGAACTACTTTTAAAAAAATTAATTTTTGTGGTTGATAATTTAACTATTCCATTGTTAGAAAATTAATCTTCTGGATTAAAAAATCATGTTTTGGGTTGTACTCTTTTGTTGAACATTTATTTTTTGTAAGATTTATCTCATTTGAAAATTCGTTTTTGTTAAGAATTATTATTTTTTGCTAAGAATGTAACTTCCATTTTTAGTTGAAAATTTATATTTTGTTTTTCAGTGAAAATTGATCTTTTTTGGTCAAAAATTGATCTTGTTTGAGAATTCAACCTTCTTGCCTAAAAATGCAATAGTATGGTAGAAAATTAAACTATTCGTTTGACAATGAATTTTTTTGTCAAAATTTCATATTTTTTGTTTAAATTTAACAATTTGGTAAAAAATTAAACTAATTTTATGAAAATGTAACTTTTTTAGGGTTAAAAATTCAATCGTTTGTAGATAATTCATCCTTTTTGGCTTTAAATTCAACAATTTTGTTAAAAATTCGTGTTTTCTTGATAGAAAATTAATCTTCTTTCTGGAAAATCCATTTTTTTGATTGCAAACTTAACGGTTTGGTTAAAAATTCATCTTTTTCGTTTGAAAATTCAACTACTTGGTTGAAAGTGGAACATGTTTTTTTAAGACAAGTTTCAATGATTAAGTTAAATTGTTTGGATTTTTTTGTTTGTTGAAAATTTGATTTTTTTGTTGAAACTGCAACTATTTCGTTAAAAAGTCATCTTTTTGGTGAGAAATTCAGCTACTTGGTTAAAAGTTAAACTACTTAGTTAAAAATTCATTTTTTTAATGAAGATTCATCTCTTTCGTTGGAAATTTAACTATTCCATTGTTAGAAAATTAATCTTCTGGGTTAAAAATCATCTTTTGGGTTCAGATCTTTCGTTGAGAATTTATTTTTTCTAAGATTCATCATCTTACTTGAAAATTCCTCTTTTTGGTTGAAAATGTAACTATTTTGTTTAAAATTTCGTTTTTTTTTTGTTATGAATTAATTTTTTAAACCAATAATATCCCCTATGGTACCCTATATTCAATTAAGGTCCCTAAAGTCCCTATTTTGAAGAGTTGGTCCCTACAGTATGTGCCTATGTGCAGCCCATAATGTCACTTTTCTTTCAATAAATTAACTCATGAATTGAAATACCAATTTCTGAATTGTCTTGAATTCTTTTGAAATATTTCAGGGTATTTTTAAAGATTTCAAAGTGTTTGAAATATTTTAGGATGAAGAATTTTCTAGAATTTCGGAAGATATGGAACCATTTTACAGGACCTATAAGGCTTTAAGCTATTTTTAAAGATTTAAATCTTTTAAAATATCTTAAAAACTTATAGGTCCGAGGATTTCAGTGATTTTAAGGGATTTTAAAGCTCTCAATGTATTTTAATACATTTTCCAGGATTTCAGAAAATATCATCATAGAATTTCACGGGATTTTATAATATTTAATTGGATTTCAAAGAATTTATCCATGAGAAGTGAGATATTTCGTAGGATTTCAAAGTATTTGAAATATTTTAGGGATTTCAATAATTTGTAGGGATTTCAAAGGGTTTGAAATATTTTAGGGTAAATAATTTCATAGAATTTCAGAAGATATGGAACGATTTTACAGGACCTATAAGGTTTTAAGATATTTTAAAAGATTTCACGTTATTTTATAAGATTTTCCGAGGATTTCAATGATTTTAAGGGAATTTAAACCTCTCCAGGTATTTTAATCAATTTTCCACGATTTCAGGAAATATCACCAGATTTCATAGAATTTCACGGGATTTTATAAGTTTTTAGTGTATTTTAAAGAATTTGTTCAACATAAGTGAGGTATTTCGTAAGTTTTCAAAAAATTGAAGAGTTTTGCAATTCGTCTTTCGAATTCACCCTGAATTCTTATAATTTATCCTGAATTCTTTTAAATTCTTTGGAATTTTTAAATTCACTCGAATTCTTCTAAATTTACGTAATTCAGTGGATTTTTTTGACTTATTACAAGTTTTTATTTAATTGATCCTGAGAATCAATTGATAGAATAATAAAAGGATTTGAAATATTTTAAGGTTTTAAGGTATTTTTTTAAATTCCTTAGCATTTTCAAGAGCTTTAAAAAATTGCAAGGGATTTCAAAAGATTTTAAAGGATTTTAAATATTTGAGGGCATTATAAAAGATTCACAGGCGTGTTCAAGGGCTTTAAAATGTTTCAATGGATTTCAAAACATAGCTAAGGATTTGAAATATTTCAGGATATTTTAAAAGATTCCCAGAAATTTTTTATTTATTTCAAAATTTTGAAGGGACTTCAAGGACTTTGAAATATTTTAAAGTACTTTTAAAGATTACAAGGCATTTTCAAGAGATTTAAACAATTTCAATGTATTTCCAAGGGTTTTAATAACTTTAAGGAATTAAAAAAAAAAAATTGCGTGCGGTTGTGAAGAATTTCTTAAAATTTCGGAAGATATGGAACGATTTTACAGGACCTAACACTTTTTAAGAAGTTTTAAAAGATTCCAAGGGGTTTTATAATATTTCCGTAGATTTCAATGATTTTAACGGATTTGAAAAGCACTCAAGATATTTTCGACCTGAATTCTTATTAACTTATCCAAAATTCTTTTACCTCCTTTTGAATTCTTCTAAATTGCCTCAATTTAGTCGATTTAAAAAAAAAATTTAATTCATCTTGAAGTCTCTTGAACTCACCTTAAATTCATAAGCATTTCATAAAATTCTTTTAAATGCCCTTTTAATTTTTCTAAACTCGTTTCAAACTTCCTCAATTAAATCAATTTTTGTTCTCAAGCTTTTGAATTGTTTTCAATTCACTTAATTGCTTTTTAAATGAAGCTTGGTTTTTAAATAAATTTCACCGAATTGTTCTCGTTTCCTTTAAATTCCTCTAAATTCACTCAAATTTTGCTGAAATAAATGGATTTTTTAGATTTTTCTTTAAAACTTTCAATTCTTTTGAATTTATCTTGAATTGTTTTGTAGTCATTAGTCACTTCTTCGGTTAGAAATTAGTAGGGTTTCAAAGATTTGAAGAGATTTGAATTTTTTCGGAATTCACCCTGAATTTTCTTGAATTTTTATAATTTACTTTAAGTCAATTGATGCTGAAGTCTTTTAACTTCACCTTGAATTCTTAGACATTTCTTCAAATTCTTTGGAATTCCCTTGAATTTTTCTAAGCTCATTTCAGAGTTACTGAATTCAATGAAGTTTTTTCATATTTTTAAATTGCTTTCAATTCATTACATTTTTTTTTAATTGAACTCGAGTTTTTATGAAGTTAATCGAATTCTCTTCGTTTACCTTAAATTCCTCTAAATGCATCCCAGTTTTACGGAAATTAATGGCATTTTTTTTTATTTTTTAAATTTTTTCCGATTCATTTTAATTCTTTTGAATTGAACTTGAATTGTTTTCAAGTTTTATGAATTTATCCTGAATTTGTTATACTTTGGGCGCGAAAAAAGTACCCTATGAGCATGACAAAAAGTACCCTTTGGTCCCTATATTTTATCCCATAGGGAATGTGAGGCCTGTTCATGAATTTAAAATAAAAATCTTTTTTTGGTCGAAAATTCATCCTTCTTGATGAAAAATGCAACTGTTTGGTTCTAAATTAATCTGATTTGGTTCAGTGTGCAACAGTTTAGTAGAGAATTAAACTATTCGTTAGGAAATTATCTTTTTTGTCACAATGTTTTTGGTTTAAATTGAACTATTTGGTTATAAATTAAACTGTTTTTATGAAAATGTAACTTTTTTGTTAAAAGGTCATATTTTATGGTTAAAAATTCAACCGTTTTGTAAATAATTCATCCTTTTGGCTTTAAAATTCAAAAATTTGGTTAAAAATTCGTGTTTTATTAGTAGGTAGAACGCTAATCTTCTTTCTGGAAAATTCATCTTTTTACTTGAAAATTTAACTACTTGGTTGAAAGTTGATGTTTTTTTTAAGACACGTTTCAGTGTTTTAGTTAAATTGTTTGGATTTGATTTAGTTGAATATGAAAAATATGAACCATTTTCAGGTGAATATTCATCTCTTGGGCTAAAAATTTAACTCATTTGTTGCTATATTTCATTTTTGGCTGAAAATTTATATTCTTAATAGAAAATTGATCCTTTCTAGTTGAAAATTTGTGTGTTTTGTTAAAAGTTCGTCCTTTTTGTTCGAAAATTAAACCATTTTGTAGATAATTCGTCCTTTTGACCTTAAAATTCAACAGTTGTGTTGAAAATTAGTGTATTTTGTTGAAAATTCGTCTTTATGATTACAAAATTAATCTTGTTTGTTGAAAATTCAACATATATTTCGACTTGGCATCTTAGGAATTTAAAGTGTTTAATATTGCATTCAATATGGTATTTACATTAATTTCATTTGAAAGAATTGATTCCGCAATTATTACCCTATTTTCCTGAAAAATCACCCTCTTTCCTATGTTTGGATATAATTTTGGGTAACGTTACATTTCGGGGGGGGGGGGGCAAAACAACGGTTCTATACATAATCTTGTTCACAGTCTTTCTCCCATTCTTCTGCGTTTCCCCTTTTTTCCAAATTCCCTTATTCTCGAAAAACTTCCCCTTTTCCGTTCTTGTCATTAAATACACAATATTTGAAAATACTTTTGCTCATTTTTTTATTCAAAAGTAGAATATGCACGGAGAAAAATGGATGTTTAAATGTAGATGTTCAAAGGGTAAGATCGTACCGCCTAACATGCAGATATTCATGTCGAGCATCTACTATATTTTCGAGATGTTAGGCGTAAAAATATTTTTATGTTAAACTGTAACATATTCAGATGTTAAAATCATCTGAACGCATGCGCATTGCGCATTGCAATTTCACGACTATATTTCACGGCTATGTTTTCGATATTACAATTATGGAATATTACAATTTTGGAACATTTCAAAGGATCAAAATTAGCTATCCTTAATTAAAATCAGATAACGACTTTTGTCTGTCTACACGACGGAACAATGTTCGTAAGTTTTAGGTTATATTGACTTGAACACATTTGACAAAATGTTTGTGAATTTAAAATAAAATTTGAGTTTCAGTAATCGAAAATGGATAGAATTGTACATGCTGATTACAGATCATTCGTTCTCAGCTTACTTACCCCGTTTTTATTTTGAAGATTTTTTGTTACAAATATTGAACATAACCTCAACTTGACTGAATGTATTATCTGATCGATATTTCATACCCTTTATCTGTTTTGCGTTTATGTATGAAAATTCAAGTTTAATTTTAAATTTACAAATAAGTTATCAATTAATTCCTTAAATGATCAAAAATAAGTAAACTCCTTAATTATTTACAGCTTTTATTTGACATAATCATCATTTAATTTTTTTGGATATTTCAGTTGAACATTTTGGATGTTACAGAGTAACATCACACTTTTTAATATCTACAGATACTAACTTTGAACATCTAGATTGCTGTCCTATAGTTAAACATAAAATATGTTAACCCTGAACATCTAGATGTTACGTTTAAACATCCATTTTTCTCCGTGTGCTACCGCGAGTAGTGAAAACTTTTTTTTAACTTACAGAATTGTATTTAAATTTGACTATTTTTAAACCAAACTATTTAGGATTTAAAAAAGACTTTGAACGTAAAATATTTTTTTGTTGAATCTGTGAAAATTAAATATTTTTGAATTTATCTATAATAAAGTACGATGCTGCGCCTGTCCAAATGACCAGTTAACTTGTGGACACGAAATCGACGTTGTGACTAAAAAAAAACTAGGGAATACCTAGTTTCATCAAAATCCATTGCGTTTTATGGGAGTTATTCAAAGTGCGCATATATGCGTCATTACCAATTCTGTCACGGGGTTTTGCTGCGCATATATGCGTCAGTACCAGTTAACTGTTAAATATTCTTTCGTTTGAATTTGAATAGCGATTGTCTTTATGTTACGCATATTATAACAATTATTGTTCGATTAGACAGACATTTAAACAAGAATTACAAGATTTACAACTAATCGTAATGAAATTTTTCGATTGAACACAGATTTAATAAGTTCTAGAATTAAAACAATTTCCAAAAAATACCAAAAACTAGATTTTAGCAGTTCGACAAAATTAGACCTAGTTTTTAGTAAATGTTATATATTTTCTCGTTAAATATACAATCCAAAATAAAAACCACAAAATGGACTTTTTTAATTAAAATTTTTTTATTTAAAATTGTTTTTTCCCTCAAAATTTAATTTGAAAATGTCCATAGTTAAGCTCGTATTTAAGTCTTTTAGGTTTACTTCGTACATTACAATAATTTTAAATATAGACTTTTGTTAGTGCTTAGATAATTTCTAGACGTTCTACATTCAACAATTTCTAAATTATCAATTGTACATGTAAATTTTTAAAATATTACAAAAATGTTGATTGATTGAAAAAATATTGCATTTAAAATTGAACAATGTGTGACTATCTGGACATGAAAACAGCCCCAATTAAATCACTATAGGTCCCAGTATCATCCCCTACTCAGAACCAAAAATAATCATTTTGACCTCAACTTAGAAAAACGCGAATATCTCTGACTTATATTTCTTTGTATCTGTTATCTAAATCTAAAATAAAAGAAAATCAACGGCATTTTTTTGTAATTGCTAGAAATTGATATCTTAACTTCCGAATTATGAAATAATATTTTTGAAGTCAAATGATTTTTGTTTAAAAGGACAAATTTCCTGAAATTGTTCTAGCTTCTAAATTTAATTATTTTAAACAAAAATTATTGGGTATAAATCCAATGATTTTTTTTTAATACCAATTTCAGGTGAAACATACTAATATAACCTGAAGTTGTTGGAAAATTGTAAATATTTTTCGAAATCTAATAATTTTTTTATAAAAAATACCAATAATTTCCGACGAAAAATACTAACTTAACATAACAGACAATTGTTCGGAATTGTAAGTCTTCTTCGAAATCTAATGATTTTTGTTTAAAATAATCAATTTACTGTGAAAAATATTAATAGAATATGAAACTATTCAAAAATTGCCAATCTTGTTCGAACTATAATGATTTTTTATTTTAAAATACCAATTTGTTGTGTAGACCGCTAACAAACCCTAAAGGCGTAAATTGTTGAAAAATTATTAATAATAATACATGCTTTAGTCAAGAAAATAAAATGTATTTCTCTAAAATCTTATAGAAAATGAAATATCGGTTCAGTGAACCTAGCTACTTTTTCCATTTTTAATTGAAATTGAAAAATCCAATTGAAATTTAAATTGAATAATATCGTAACATTTAATTGAATTAAGGAATAAATAAATTGAATTAATTTTTAACGAAAATTATTCAAACCATTAATTTTTCAGATTCAGTAAATCAGTATTTCAATTAATTGAGCGTACCTATCTTACTTTTTTCAATTACAAAAAAACATGAAATCTCACCAGAAACATCTGTGATACAAAATATCTGCCAAGCACAACTACATGCATATTTGAAATCAAAGTTGGTCAAGTAATGTGGAAAAAAATATAATAAAATATATAATGAAACTTTTTTATAAAGTGCCCTACAAAAATTTTAAAATAAATTTTAAGAAGTTTTCCCTTTTATGCTTTTTTTTTGCGCTGTGATCTCTGGAATTACTAGATAATAAATATTTGATTTATTGTATTTTATAATTATTCAGTTTTGATGGCTTATTCGACTTGGAAGGATTCCAATAGCAAATTGTGAAAGATTTGGAATTTTTACTTTGAATGCCTTTATTTCAAGCCCAGATTTTAATGACGCGGACAAATATTTTTTCTTAAACAGGAAATTAGTGTAAATATTTGTCTGAGATTTTGGTGACGACCTGCTGCTCTTCCGGACTACATGGTTACTTCAGTCATCACACTTTTCACCTTTTTCAGTTGAAAGAATAAATTTATTCTAAATTGCAATTTACTATGCCTTAGAGTTAATTTCTTTTTTTTTTTGAGACTGGGAGAAAGCTGGAAAATGACAGTGAATTTTTTTTCTGGGCGAAAATTTGGTTAATTCTTATTTTTTTAGTAGAACATGATCACTCATGACTGAAGTGGAAAGTCTTTCAGTTTTAAACACTTTCAGTTTTAAATTGTTGAATTTTGAAGACTAATTATTGTAAAATTATTTAATTTTGAAGGCTTAAATTTGACAATTTTTATTTGTTAATTTTTAAGCCAGATAGCGAGTCGCTTTCTCATTTTCGTTTGCTTTTTTTAAAAATTGTTAGCTTCCTGTTCAGAATGTGGTTCAAATTCAGGAATTTTGGCATGTATAACATTCAAAATTCAATCATTTTAGCTCGGAACATGATAAATTAGACCATTTCAAATCTATGTTGATGTATATTGTTATAAAAATTGGACAGTTTTAAATTGAAAAGATTAATAATTGAGTCATTTTACCTTTCAAGACTTCGATATTTAAGAAGAAATTTAGTTTTCAAGATTTTGAAATTGAACCCTTTAAGATTCTGCAAATTTAGTTAAAATTGAAAGCTTTAATAAATTCGGAATAATTTTAGCTTGAAACATTCAAAATTGCTTGGTATTAAATTGAAATCGTTTAAAATTGCAGAATGCGAAAGTAAAGCCTTCTAATACTTTAAAAAGTATTATTTCCAAACAATGAAAATCGAAAAATTTCAGAATACAATTTTCATTTGAAATCTTTCGTAGTTGAATAATTTTAATTTTGAAGATACTAAAAATTTCATAGTTTTCCTTTGATGCTTCATAAATTTCACAATTTTAAACTATAGTAGCGAGTTAAATTGAATCATTCAACAATTTTAAATATAAAGCGTTCAATTTCAAACAATTTTTAGATTGAAATTTTGTTTAATGTTTTGCATTAAAAACCGTCTCGTTTGAAATTTAAATTATTAAAAATTTTGCAATTTCCAATGGAAAGACAGTAGGTAAATAGTTAAATGGAAAGCGTTAAACGTTAATTAGTTTTGGATTATAAATTGATGAATGAGTACAATTTCCAATTAAAAACCTTTAAACAGTTTTCGAAGTTCAATATTAATTTTTTTTGTGTTTGAAGACCTTGAAATCAAAATGGTTTAATTTAAATATGTTTATTTCAATAGGTACTTCAAATTATAAATTCAATTTCGTCCCTTTTTGGTAGAAAATTAATCTTCTTGATTAAAAATTAATCTTTTTGCTTGAAAATTCAACAGTTTGGTTCGCATTTTTTCTATCTCTTACCTGAAAAATTAATCTTTTTGTTTAAATTCAATTGTTTTTGGTTTAAAATTAAAATCTTTTTCGGTTCAAATATCAACTATTACATTTTCTGTTCATCTCTGGTTGAAAATTATGTTGTTGTTTTTCACTGAAAATTTAACTATTCTATTTTTGGTTGAAAATGTGTATTTTTTGTCGAAAATTCATCCCTGGGGTTGAAAATTTAACTATTTTGCTGAACATTCTTTTTTTGTTGTTTAAAATAATTTTTTTGAAATAAAAATTAATTAATGCAGTTGAATATTCCATAATTTTAGTTATAAATTCATCTCTTTGGTTGGAAATTAATTTTTTTTTCACTGAAAATTTAACTGTTTAATTTTTGGTTGAAAATTTATCTTTTTGAGTTGAAAAATCATGTTTTTGGTTGATAAATCTTCTTTTTGGTAGACAATTAATCTTATTCGTTGAAAGTTTAATCTTTTTGGTTGAAAATTTAAGTATTTTGTTGAAAACTCATTTTTTGTGTCGAAAATAAGTTTTTTAACTGAAGATTTTATACTCTTTTTTGGTTAAAAATTCTGTTATCTTGTTAAAGATGCCGTATTTTTATTTAAAATGTGAGGATGTTGAAGCGTTTTAAATTGAATGTAATATAGTACCCGCATTATTTTTTTTTGAAGAATATGTTTCCCTATTTTCGTGAAAATATGCACTGAATTTTAAGTAGGTATATGAAGATAAAATAAAAATTTGTTTAAATTATAATTCAAATTCGTGGACTGTAGGAATAAATATAACAAACGATTAATTATGCTCTAATTATTATTTAATTATTCGATGGGGTTAGTATATTTAAGAATATCTGGTAATATAATTTGTCAAAGCTTCCCAAATTAAACATAGGTATTAATTAAATTCCTAGGAACTGGTATTTTTAAGAAATTACTTATCCTCTAATAAAGTTACTTGAATGGCTCCATACTTTGAACAATTTTACCTGGAAAAATCTTGAGATACCTGGAAAAACCTGGAATTGTCATAGAACTTTTTTAATAATTTGATTAGACATCCTGTAAATATCCAAAAATTAATCAAATTAATTTTCAGCACCCCCACCGGGGCCTACAACAAGCACTGCTGTGGGAGCAGCTGGGACAACTGGAAGCAGTGTTGTTGCCCCCAGTTCCTTGGGCCTGGTTCCCGCCCAACAAACACACACGCCTCCTCAACCTCCAGATCTGCCGAGTAAATATTATATTTAATAATTGCTTTTTTAAATTCTCGACTAAATTCTGATTTAATCGCATCTAAAACATTGTTTTCTGCCTTTTTTCAGTGTTCGCATGTCCAAGAAGGCCAAACATTGGTCGCGAGGGCCGCGTCATCGGTCTGAGGGCCAACCACTTCCAAATTACAATGCCCCGTGGCTACGTGCACCATTATGATATAAATATCCAACCTGACAAATGCCCAAGAAAAGTCAATCGAGAAATTATCGAGACTATGGTTCACGCTTATAGTAAAATTTTCGGAACTCTCAAGCCTGTTTTCGATGGTAGAAGCAATTTATACACTCGGGACCCGTTGCCGATCGGCACAGATAGATTAGAGTTAGAGGTAAGCTATCATCAGTATTATGTTAACAATCTGAAATTGTGAGAGTGTAAACCTGTCTGGGAAAAGATTGGGGATTTTGTTCACCGAGAAAAATCATGAAACTACCGGGAATTGTATTCTGTGTCCGGGATTTTTCATTCGATTGTACTAAAATGAATATCGTCAGGGTTAGGAAAAGCTGGAAATCAGGAAAAATTCAGGGAGTTTGAAAAAATCTTGTAAAGTCAGGGAATTTCTGTAAGAGGCTTTTTATTTTGATATCCTTTTTATTTGAACAGGGTGCACAGTCTTCGCTTTTTTTTTCTTAGTTTCCCCTTTTTCTCATTTCTCTTTAAATATACGATATTTGAAAATACAATCTTTGAATTACGCGGAAAATTCTCTGAAATTAGTATAAGTGTACCCAGTATTGAATAATAATTAAAGCAATTATAGCACTTAAATTATTTATGAACAAAAAAGGTACCAATAACATTACAAAATATACAGTACTTTTTAAATAAGTATTAGAAAGTGAACACTTTATATACCTGCCTAATTAAAAAATGGAATATTCCAAATTCATCAACTGCAATGTGAAATGTTCTAACTTGAGCAATTTTTAATTTGAGTTTAAGGGCACTGAAGAGTAGGGCGGAGTGAAAATGCTCAAACAAATCAAATCGTTGGAGCTGAGGGGGAAAAAGCTTGTGGATTGGCATTCGACAAATGTGGAAAAAAAATGTTAATCAGTAAAATTTAACGATTTCAAATTCAAAAGATTTCCTATTGGTTCAAAAATTATGACGAATTTGTTCTATTTACAGCTTTTACTAGTGAACAATAATAAAAAATTACAAAATTAAAAAAAAATTTCTTGCCCAGTAACAATTTTTTTTTTAAATGTGCAAAAGCATGTTCTTTTGGATTGAGTCATATGCACACATTTAAAAAAAGTTGAATATGTCGAACCTGAAATTCATTCAGCTTGAACCAAAGAAACATTTTATCATTTTGTTTTTTCGAAAAAAAAACACTTTTGTCGTGATTTAGGATTTTTGGGATTTCATTTTTTTTTGCGATTTTGGAACTTTATAAGTACCACGAAAAGAAATGTTTCCCATTAAAAAAAAAATAATAACATGTTTCTTTGGTTCAAGCTGAAGAAATTTCAGGTTCGAATAAATAAAAAAACATGTTTTTGTACATTTTCAAACAAATTTTAAACAAGGCAAAATTTTTTTTTTCATTTTCCATTGTAAATTTAAAAAAGAGAACAGAAGATATTAACCCATTTCAAAATTTTTTTCTTCACTTGTTTTGGATGTCGGACCACAAATTGTTATCCCTCAGCTCAAACGATTCGATTAATTTCAGCATTTTTACTTCGCTCTACTGAAGAGTGTAGTTTTAAATTTACATTGAAAGTATTAATTATAGTAAGGAAGAAATGACAAATCTTGGAAAAAAATATTTATGAGAACGATGTTAAACATATCAAAATTGTGTATTTAACGAATTTTATTTTTTTTCTCGGACTTTTTTATATCACTGTGATAGCATTTCCAACGACCTAAGTATATCCAATTTTTAAAAATAAATCCTTGAATGGCAAAAATCATTGAAAATTATTTAAAAATATAACATTTCTTATTTTGTTCTTCGACATAAAAAAGTAAATGTTTAATCTTTCCCCTATTTTCCCCATTTTTCGTGAGAAAATCACCCTATTCCCCCTTTCTGAGCTCCCTTTGCGCTGTAATCCCTGTTTTAGTAGAAATTTCTTCCTTTTTTTTATAAAAATGCAACTGTTTAGTTGAAAAGTAATCTTCTTTCATTTGGGATTCAACTATTTTTTTGAAAATTTCTCATTTTTGGTTGAAATATCTATTATCACATTATTCGTTGAAAATTCATCTTTTTTGGTTGAAAGTTGTAGTAAATTAATTTTTTTTAACTGAATATTTAACTGTTCCAGTCGCAAATTGATCATTTTAGTTTAAACTTCATCTCTTTGGTTGAAAGTTGAATTATTTTGTCAAAAATTCAACTTTTTAACTTGAAAATTCATCTGATTAGGTAAAAGTTGATCTACTGTGTTAAAAATTTATTTTTTTGTTCAGAATTATTTTTTTCAACTAAAAGTGTTATTTGCATTTTTGGCTAAAAATTGATATTTTTATTTGGAAATTCGTCTTTTGGTAGAAAACTATTAGTCTTGGCTAGACATTTCCTCTTTTATTTGGTTAAAAATGCAACTGTTTGTTATAAAATTAACTTTTTTTTTATGAGAATTCATATTTTTGGGTTAAAAATTAAACTGATATATGGAAAGTTCGTCTTTTAGCTTGAAAGTTCAATAATTTGGATGAACTTTTTTTTTTGGACTGAAGAATTTTTATTTGTTGAAAATTCGTCATTTTAGTTGGAAAATTCATCATTTTAGATGAAAATTCATCTACGGTTGAAAATTACTATTTTTGGTTTTAAAATTCATCTCTTTTGGGTAGAGATTTCATTTTTTTACATTCTCATTCTAATGAGAAGGTATTGGTTTTATGTAAAATTTGACATAGTCGGTTTTCATCAAATCTCCACGTTTTGAGACCCCATGAGCTAGAAAAAACGATTTTTACGAAGGTGTCTGTCTGTCTGTAGTCTGTAGTCTGTCTGTCTGTAGCCACGATAACTTTCGAAAAAATGACCAGATTTGATTGAGCTTTGGCACACTTTTTTATGGCCGAAAAATAGAGAACGAGTTCGTTAACCAGCTATTTTGGATGAAAATCCAAAAAGTGAGCACATTTTGAAAATTTTTGAGACCACTTTTTTGGAAGATTTGAAAATTCTATGTACGGTTATTAGTAGTACGCAAAATGACGAACAAAATATTCTTATGACTTTTCGTGATGAAAAAAAAATTACTGGAGTTATAGCATTTTCAAAATTCCAAAAAACAAACGAAAATGAACATTTTAAGCCGAAAAACGCACGATATGAAAAAAAGTCAAGAGGAGAAAAACGCTGCTTTTTGAACACCCTATAATATTTTCATAACAACTTTTTGAATTTTTTGAAAAATAAAAAATTCAAATTTTGATCGCACAAAAAATTAATGAAAAATCAAAAAAGCCATTTTGCTGTCAAACTATGCAAGATACCAGAAAAGATCATCTCACCAAAATTGTGCACCTAAAAAAGATCTACAAATTTCTTATCATTCACTTTTTGATATGACGCGCAGTTTTTGTTTTATTCGTAAAAAACAGCATTGAAAATAGAAAAATCAAATTTTCAGACTAATATTACCAGCTACGAAAAAATGACCGAAACAAAATTTGTTCATCCAAGAAAGTGGTACAAATTTATTGTGATTCATGTTTCGATAGGATGCGTGGTTTTTGTTTTATTCGTGAAAATAACATTGACAGTAAAAAAAAATCAAATTTTCGAAAAAACAATGCAAGGTACGAAAACATATAAATGAACAAAAATTGTGCATTCAAAAAAGACTTACAAACCCGTAATCAATTTTTGTGGTAAGAATATATTCAAAATGAAAAAATTAACTTTTTTGATAAACGGCACAAGCTAAAATAAAATGTTAACTAATAAAATTTGTCGCCTGAATTATATCATTACTTTTCATTTGAAATCAAATACAAATTTAGTAATTTGTATATGAAGAACATATAACACGAAGCACAAAGTGCGCGCTCAGTGTATTTACCAAATCGCACGCCGTAAGTGCGCTCAAACTTTTTTGTTTCTATCATACGGTTCAAATGATTTTCAAATCAAATATCGAGCGCGAGTGTCTGGATGAGAATGTGTTCCTTAAGGTCGATAGAATCTTGAGTAAATAAAGTTCCTTTTCAGTCTAAAATAAAAACAAATTTAACAATCACTTAATATGTAGAGGTTTTGATAATTTTATAATATTTGCAAACAAACTTTTTCTTTTCATCCAAGTCGAACACGAAGTTCAAAAATCTAGAGGAGCCGAGCGTAAAGCGCGATGTAAATACGCCCGAGCGCGTAGCGCGAGGTGAATACATAATCGAGCGCGAAGCGCGAGATCCAACAGTCGCGCGCCCTAGGCGCGCTCAAACTTGCGAGCGAAGCGCGCCATGAGAATGTGCCCGCGAAGCGGGCAGATTTTTTTTTTATTGAAATATCAACTTCATATTACTTTTTTCCTTGAGAATTCACCTTGTTTTTTGGGAAGTTCATCTTTTTGTTGAAAATTTATCTTTGCGAAAGTCAACTATTTTCTAAAACATTTGACTTTTTAGCTTGAAAATTGAACTACTTAGTAGAAAATGCAACTGTTTTTGATTGCAGTTGAATCTTTTTTGTTTGAAAATTCGACCATTTGGTTGAAAATTCATCTTAGCAGATTTAATATTAATAATTTGCTTACAGATTCAAATATTTTATTGAAAATTTAATTATTTTGTTGAAATTATAATTATTTTGTTAAACTCATCTTTTTTGGCCAAAAATTCAACTGTTTTGTTGAAAATTTGTCCTTTTGTATTGAAGATTCATCTTTTATGATAGGAAAGTCCAAGTATCAAATTGAACTTTTTGAAAATTTGTGGGGAATTCTCTGAATATTTTAGTACTTAAATGTCTCAGAATCTAGGAAAGTGGAAAATATGATATTTTAAAACTTGAACACCATAAAGGGTAGTTTTTCACGGATGGGCGTAGTATTTTTTGTATTATTCCGTCAAGTTTTTTTCCTCTGCATCTGGTACCATACGTTGTATTTCCTGCAAATTCTGATTATTTATACAGAAATTAACGTTAATTAATAGTTTTTATCATATTTTTACTTAAAAAATGACGCTTTTTGCTCCTTGCATGACGCAAGAAATTCGTGAAATTTTCATAAATATATATTCTCTGATTATCGCCATTATAAATACAAAAGATGCTTTTCCTTGTGCAAAAGCTGTTTTTCTTTAAACAGGCTTATCATATCTAAAAATTTGTGAAGTAAAAATTATTTTTCATGTTTATATCTACAAGTTTGTTGACATCTCATTATCGTAAAGTGAATAACTACTACAATACACAAAGAAAATGATTAAAAACCAGGGTCAAATGATTTTTATGTTTAAGATCATTTACATAATTATCCGCTATAAGTTATATAATTGTCGAAAAATGTTTTATTAACATATTCACCCCACCGTTTTCACTACAATGTGTAAAAGATGACCGCGAGGCATAACAAAAATTTAAGAGAGAAAAAATGTTCCTTTTAAAAAATGGCTACAAAAATATTCCCTTACTATTTTTAATCTCACTTCGTTTTTTTTAAAGTTGATTTTTCGATTTTAAAAGATAAAAATGATTTTTAAAGAAGTTAATAAATTTTTAATTAAGATTAATAATAGAAGATAAGATTTTTCAAGAAGAAAAAAACTATCCTCAGATATAAACCTGAAAAATCGTTTTTATTTCACAATTTTCTAGATACACTAAGCTTGTTTGAAGAACTGCTTTTGGCGATAGGAAAAGCTTTTTTTAAATTTATAATGGCGATAATTAGGAAACAGATTTATTTAATGATACGAAAGTTATAAAGAACTTGTTGCAATGATAGAAAAATGTACATTTTTGATTAAAAGTGTAAAAAATAAGGATTATTTGGGTTTTCTTCGCGTTCTAAAAATTTTGAAATTTTAATCATTTTTTAAATACATCATGAACCGAGGAAAGTAGTTTGCTAGCAATATTATGTTGAAAAAAAATATGGCCTACATGTTGGTGTCAATAATTTTCGATTCATTTGTTGATACGAATCAAAACATTAATTTAATGGTGATCATTGTTCGACTTTTTAGTAGTTTTTAACTCACAATAAAACATTTTTAAGACAGCACTTAAAATCATTCAATCGAGTTTTTCCAGGGGTCAAACTTAATCATTTGACTCATATTTTGAAAAAATCGAAAAGCTTTTTCACTTTTCAAGAAGTGCCTTTTTTGAAACCACCTTAATCTAGAGCATTCACTTTATATTTTACTTTTTAAAGGTTATACTTCCTGGAGAAGGAAAAGACAGAGTTTTTCGAGTTGTAATCAAGTGGGTAGCCCAAGTTTCTCTCTTCGCCTTGGAAGAGGCACTAGAGGGACGAACCAGACAAATTCCCTTCGACGCAATCCTCGCTTTGGATGTGGTAATGAGGCACTTACCGTCCATGACCTACACACCCGTTGGAAGGTCGTTCTTTAGTACCCCAGACGGTTATTATCATCCCCTTGGTGGCGGAAGGGAAGTTTGGTTCGGTTTTCACCAGTCTGTGAGGCCCTCTCAATGGAAAATGATGTTGAACATTGATGGTGAGTCCTTATTTCCTTAATTGTTCCTATATTAATCATGAAATTTCGATACTTATTGGATTCTCTTTTGGTTTTCAGTCTCTGCGACCGCTTTCTATAAAGCCCAACCAGTGATTGAATTCATGTGCGAAGTTCTGGACATCCGAGACATCAACGAACAGAGGAAACCTCTGACCGATTCGCAACGAGTGAAGTTTACCAAAGAAATCAAGGGGCTGAAAATCGAAATCACACACTGCGGGACTATGAGGCGAAAATACAGAGTCTGCAATGTCACGCGCAAACCTGCCCAGATGCAATCGTAAGTATATTATAAATAATTGATGACCCCACTTGTTAATAATGCGGGAATCACAGTCAATATCCTTTTTTACTTTATCCCATTTTCCCCTTTTTTAACCTTGAATTTAAAAATCCCCTAAAGCATCTAAATTACAGAAATTTTGACCCAATTTTCTTCCTTTTTTTTACAAAGGGTCGATTCATTATTTAAGAATCATAAACAGAAATTCAAAACATTAGGCAACTAATTTTGAAGGACATCGTCGACAGTGAAGAGATATTTTGACGAAAATAGGAAAATATTTTTAATAAAATTTATGTGGGTACTATATTAAATTCAATTTGAAACGCTTCAAATTTCTAAAATTTCATAAGTAAGAATATTGAATTTTCAACAAAGTAGATGAATATTTGGCCAAAAAGATTAAATTTTAACAAAGAAGATAAATTTTCTACCAAAAAGACAAATCTTTAAATAAAAAATTAATTCTCAACGAAAAATGTAATAGTTCATATTTTAACCAAAAAATATTTACATTCTTAATTAAAAACGAGTTGAATTCATCACGAATTTTCAATAAAATAGTGTAACTTTCAACCAAAAAAGACTTCGGTCAAGAAAGAAAAGGGATCTCCACCAAATTGTTGAATTTTCAACAAAAAAGTACATTTTCAACTTAATAATTGAATTTTCAACGAAAGAGATGAATCTTCAACCAAAAAATGCATTTTTAACAGATTAGTTTAACTTTTAGCCAAGTAGTTAAATGTTCATCTAAAAAGCATGAATTCTCAACGAAATATGTAACAGTTGATATTTCAACCAAGAAAGATGGTAAATTAAAACCAGTTGAATTCATCAAAAAATACCAATTTTAAATCAAATAGTTCAACTTTCAACTAGAAAAGATTTTTAGACCAGAAAAAAAATGTTAACCAAATTGTTGAATTTTCTAGCCAGAACGACGATTTTTCTACAAAAACAGTTGAATTTTCGACTCAAAAAAGCGATTTTTCCACAAAATAGTTACATTTTCAACCAAAGAGATGAATTTTCAGCTAAAATGCTGAATCTTCAACCAAAAAAAAATAAATAATGAATTTTTAACTTACTAGATCACCTGTTAACTAAGTAGTTGCATTTCCAAACAAAAAAGACGAATTTCCAACAAAGGAGATCAATTTTCAACCAGATTTTTCTATCAATAAAAAACGAAAAGTTTAAACCAAATTTTCGAGTTTTCAAGCCAAAAGGACGAATTTTCTACAAAACATTTGAATTTTCAACACGAAATGAATTTTGCGTAAAAGTTAATTTGCAACAAAATAATTGAATTTTCAACGAAAGGGGTGAATTTTTAACTTAAATGCTGAATCTTAAACAAAAATAATTTACAACAAATTCAACTTTTAACCAAGTAGTTGCATTCTCAAAACAAAAAGACGAATTTTCAACAAAAAGAGTTGAGGTTTTAACCCGAGAATATGAATTTTCAACAAAAAAGTTAATTTTAAACCAAAATTTTCTATCAAAATAGTTGAATTTGTTACATAACAAAAAAAAACGAATTTTTAACAAAATACATAGTTAAATTTCCTATCAAGGAGATGAATCTTCAAACAAAAACATTCATTTTTAAACAGTAGTTAAACTTTCATCTAAGTACACTGTAAAAAAAATTTCTTGTAACTATCCACTGCGTTTTTTTAATTTTACCAAAACCTGTAAAATGACTGAGTTCAAAGTAGTGAACTTCCAACCTCAAATGTAGAAACATCACTTTGAATGCAGTGGTTTTACCAATTTTTGTAAATTTACCTCTCTGAAAGTAGGAAATA
>CAKNYM010052048.1:350236-380965 GCA_932195095.1 Andricus curvator
GATGTTCCAACACTTGACTCTTCTCCTAACCCAACTTTTGTGTTTACCAGTGTTTACGAAGTAGGATTTCGGACATTTCGAATTTCCATTCGGCTGTCATGGTGTGTCGCACTGTTTTATCTCGCGAGCAGCTTAGTCACGTGACTAGACTGGACTCGACTTACGACCTTACGCAAAATGCAAGTAGGCCGTTCTTGCACCCAACCGCTGAATTAGAAATATATATTTTTTAAATCAAAGAGAGAAAGATTTACGTTTTAAAATAAAAATTATAATTATTATTTGGAACAGGGAATTTTCAAAAAAAAAGTTATTATTCAGATCTGGAACAAAGAATTATAATTTTCACTTGAAAGAGGAAATTTTCGAGAAGAATTATAATTTCAATGGATTTTAAGGGATTTAATACAAGATTTTAGGATATTTTGCGAGCTTCAAAAGAATTTAAGGGTTAATATTAAAGATATCAAATGATTTCAAGCGATTTTTAGGGTTTTCAAAGAATTTTTATATAACTTTAGGGAGTAAATGATATGTAATTAAATTTTAACTGACATCTAGTGAGGGATTTCAAGAGTTTCTTATAGATTTCATGGGATTGTACGAGGTCTCAGAGGTTTTCAAAGATTTCATCATTTTTGAAGGCATTTTTAAAAATATTCAAGATTTAAAGATGTTCTACGGGATTTCAAAAGATTTCTGAGAATTTCACAAGGTTTAATCGATTTTAAACAATTTCAAGGGATTACAAAATTTCGAAGGAATTTCAAATGATTTCGTAAGATTTCAAGGAACTGTACAATATTTCAGGGATTTATAGGATTTAAAAATAAGTTAAAAGATTCCATAAGGTTATGAGGAATTTCTGTAGATTTCTAGGGATCTAAATAAATTGGGGAGTTTTTCAGAGATTTCAGTTGATTTCCAAAATTTCAAGGGATTTCAAAGATTTTAGGGTATTTTGAAATAATTTAAAAAAAATATCCCCTAAAATATTCGTTAGGATCACTGTGAATCCTGGAACTGGTTTCATTAAATGTTAATCTAATCTCAGGCCTCGGGCTCACCACACTATTTGACACTTTTTTGTGCAATGACACTATTTTGTTACTATTTCAAAAAAATGATACTAACGACACCATTTTCTCACAGTTTTTCGCTAATGCCACTATTTCTTTACTAATTTTACTAATATTACAACCAAAACTGATTAATTGTAAACCAAATAGTTGCTTTTTGAACCACATAGTTAAATTTTCAACCAAAAAGATAAATTTTCAACGCATAAGATTAATTTTCTACCAAAAAAGACGAATTCTCAACAAAATACATATGTTTTTTTTAACCAAATAGTTAAATTTTCTACCAAGAAGATTAATTTTCTATCAGAAAAAACGAATTTTCAACAAATTACATACATTTTTAAGTAAATAGTTTGAAAAATGAATGTGATGCTAGTCCAAATTTTATTAATTTGTCGTTTTTTTTTCGTTTCTGAATTTTTTAACTATATAATTGAGTTTTTAAACTAAACAGATCAATTTTTAAGCAAAAATAGGATTGTCAAGTTTTCATTCAAGAGAATTAATTTTCTATAAAAAAAAATAATTTTCAATAAAACAGTTTAATTTTGTACAAAATAGTTGAATTTGCGATTAAAAAAGACGAACTTTCTACGAAACAGTTCAATTTTCAATAAAAAAGTTCATTTTCAACTGAAACAGTTCAATTTTCAAGCACAGTTGCATTTTTAACTAAAAAGGGTGAAATTTCTACAGAAAGAGATTAATTTTCAAGCCAAAAAGATAATCTTCATCAGAATAGTTAAATTTCCAACAACAAAATTGATTATTCAAGAAAGAAATTTTTTTTACCAAATTGTTGAATTTTCAAGCTAAAAAGACGAATTTTCAACGAAGTAGTTGAATTTTCAACCAAGAAGTATGATTTCTTAACAAAATAGGGAAAAGACTGTGAAGTCTGCGATAAATAAATAGGAATTTTGATCATTTTGAGACTAAAGATTAACGATTTAAACAAATATTGAAGTTCATTTTTAATACCATTAAAATATTAGTTTAGAAACCTGTAAATTTTGCGTAAAAATAAAGTTAATTTTCCATTACACACCTTTTGATTTTGGACTACACATAAATTTAATACTTGAAAAATTTTATGACACTATTTTGACACTATTTTTTTTAATTTGTGACACTATTTACACTATTTTTGATATCTAAAGTGAGTTGTCCGAGGCCTGTAATCTACAATCCCATTTATGCAATTTCTATAACAAAGTATCTTTTTAATTTGAAGACGAAGCAACAAGCGTTGCCCAATCAAGGTGTGTGGGACATGAGAGGAAAACAGTTCTTCACTGGTGTCGAGATTCGAGTATGGGCGATCGCGTGTTTTGCCCCGCAGAGAACAGTTCGAGAAGATGCGTTGCGTGCCTTCACAACGCAACTCCAAAAAATCAGCAACGATGCTGGAATGCCAATAATCGGACAACCTTGCTTCTGTAAATATGCCACCGGTCCTGATCAAGTTGAACCGATGTTCCGGTATCTGAAGTCAACTTTCCAAGCTTTACAATTAGTCTGCGTAGTCCTGCCTGGAAAAACTCCTGTATATGGTGAGAATTTAAATCTTTAAAATCTCCAGGGTGGCCACCCACACGGGAGAATCGGGATAAAGCCGGGAGAGAAATATTACACCGGGATATTTCCCGTATTTCATAATTCGCGCATTTTTTAATTTTTGAAAGTTTCCAATTACAAAGTATATAATTTTTAAAGGGTTTAGAATAATTAAACTTTAAAGGTTCACAATATTTAAAATTCCGTAATATTGAACGGTGAAATTGACGGTGATTATTTTATTTTTTTGACAGAAATCACATCTTTTACAAGGTTTCCGGCGACCTTGAAAATCTGGAATTCTCCTTGAATTTTTTTTTAACCTTGAAAACCTGGAAATCTCTTTAATTTTTTCACGAGCACCTTGAATTAATTTTTTTTTTCTTTTAAAACAATTATTTTATTGAAATGCTAAAAGTAATAAAAATCTTTTAGTCTATTATGAAAGAAACATCTCGTTTAGAAGAAATCTTGCTACTGAAAAGTTGTTTATTTATCATGATATAATGTATCTTTTACTCATTACAGAATAAATAAAGAAGATTTCTCTGAATTTGGTGTAGACTTTACCAATTATTTTATAATTTGCAATGAACAGACTTAGAGTTCCTCTAGGGAGAGTTGTGTCACCGCTTACTCCGCCTCTGATTGGTGCCGCGAAAGCGGAATCGGATGTTTTGAAATTGGCGCGACTTTCAAGTCAAATTTAATGTTCAGACACTGACTGAATTGTAAATAATAGTTTCCCACATGTTACAGTCAAAATATAATTGCAATCGTGAAAAAATAAGGTGCATTTCCGATTTTTATTACATTATTTATTGAAAATTAAAATCTTACCTGACAAACAGCTGATTTCGAGTGAGGTATTCAATAATCTCAATTAATACTCTCTATCCATAATTACTTAAGCTTAGGATCGCTTGGGATTTATCTTAAGTAAAAACCTTGGCCAGAACTATTACGGCAATAGAGAATGCAACACGACACTATTGTTTTTTCATTAAAAAAGTGTATTTTCATAACAAATACTGCATGAAAATATATGACACATAACCTTTTCTTGAAGTTTTGCTTCTTCTTTGTTTTTGGTTTTTTGATTAAAGTTTTGCTGAGTGAGACATCTAGAATACTTTAAATGTTTCGCGCTTCGCTACGTATTTCCGATTCCGGTTTCGCGTCGGCTAGTGGAGGGGGTAACGTGACACAACTCTCCCTAGAGGAACTCTAAACAGACTAATATTAGGTATTTTCACTTCAACCACCAGCCAACTTCACTTCGTTGAGTGCTGAGGGGAAAACAATGGACCAAATGCATGGGACAAAACTTTATTTTTGTAATATCTTCGTAATGAATAATAATTATTAACATTTTATTATATCATTGAATATTTCTTAAAAAATAAAAACTATTTTTCAAATACACTTATATAGAAAAAATTAGTTTTTACGGAGATATTAACAAAAAAAGGGAAAAATGGAGCGAATCCCATGCATTTGATCCACTGTTTTCCCCTCAGCAGTTAACGGAGTGAAGTTAGCTGACTATGAAGTGAAAATGCCTAATTGTGAATAATTCTATAAGTTTTTAATTTCGTCTCCGCTAATATAGAATGTTGAAGTATACATTTTTTGTGATATTCAACTGACAAATTATAAAAATTGAGGGTGTCCAGCGACCTTGAAAAACCTTGAAAACCTGGAATTCTCCTTGATTTTTTTTAAACCTTGAAAACCTGGAAACCTCCTTGAATTTTTCACGAGAACCTTGAATTAATTTTTTTTAAATAGTTATTTTATGGAAATGTGAAGATTAATTAAAATCTTTTAGTCTATTGTGAAAGAAAAATCTCGTTTAGAAGAGATATTGCTACTGAAAAGTGTTTTATTTATCAAGATATAATTTATTTTTTGTTCATTACAGAATAAATAGATTGCAAGGCACTTTTTCTAGACTGGTGCCAATTATTTTATAGATTACAATTAACAGACTTTAATATTGTGGATAATTCTATACGTTTTTTATTTCTTCTGCGCTAATACAGAATGTTAATTTATACATTTTCTTGTGATATTCAATTTACAAATTATAAAAATTATTAGTTGAAAATTTCGATGTTAATTCAGTTTCAGAATTAGAATGAGCCATGGCCATATGATTTGAAATAATTCAATGATTTCAACGAATACGAAAGGTTTCACAAACAAAAATTTAAGAAAGATTTCACAAATATTTCGAAACATTTCAAAGGTTTGAAACGAGTTCAAAATTTTTTAGAAGATATCACAAATATTTTAATGATTTCAAATTAATACAAAAGATTTCATAAATATTTCCAAATTTTAATAAAGATTTTAAACAAAACGAGAATTTCAAAGATTTCAAACGTTTTCAATTTTTTTTGAAGATTTCAAAAGATTACACAAATATTTCAAATATTTCAATGATTTCCAACGAATAAGAAAGATTTCAGAAAATTTTACAAATAATTCATGAGGATTTCAACAGATTTCGAGTATTTCAAAGATTTCGAAGGGGTACAGTAGATTGGAAAATATTTCAAGGCTTTTAAAGGATTTCAACATTTTTCAGATAATTTAAAAATATTTCACAAGGATTTTAAAAATTTCAATGATTTCAAACGAATACAAAAGATTTAACAAATATTTCAAAGATTTTATACAAAATTTATAAAAGATTAAAAAAGAATACAAGAATTTCAAAGATTTCAAAAAGGGTACGGTACACCAAATTTCAAAGATGTAAAAAAATTTGAAAGGTTTTGAACGATTTCAAATTTTGTTAGAAGATTTAAAAAGATTTCACAAATATTTCAAATAATTAATAAGGATTTCAAAAGATTTCAAAGCTTTTCGAAGATTTTAAACGATTTCAACATTTTTTAGAAGATTTCAAAAGATTTCACAAAGATTTTAAATATTTCAAATGATTTTAAATGAATATAAAGATTTCAGAAAGATTTCACAAATGTTTCAAAGATTTCATAAAAAATGTATTAAAGATTTAAAAAAAAAACAAGAATTTCGAAGATTTCAAAAAGGGTACAGTACACCAGATTTCAATTTTTTTTTAGAAGTTTTCCAAAGAATTCACAAATATTTCAAAGAATTAATAAGGATTTCAAAACATTTCAAGATATTAAACGATTTCGAAAATTTTCTGAAGATTTCACAAAGATTTTAAATATTTCAATGATTTTAAATGGATACAAAACATTAAAAAGATTGTAAACTATTTCCAAATTTTCTAGAAGATTTCAAAAGATTTCACAAAGATTTTAAAATATTTAAATGATTTCAAACGAATAAAAAAGATTTCAGAAATATTTCACAAATATTCTAAAGAATTCATGAGGACTTCAAAAGATTTAATGAATTTCAACAAAAGACACCAAATTTCATAAAATTTCAAACATTTCACAACGATTTTTTAACATTCCAAAAGATTTTAAATACTTCAACAGATTTCAACGAATTCACAAAGATTTCAAAAGTTTTCTTTGGAAACTGTTGGCCAATAAAAAATTAAATGGCTCATTTTTTGCATGTATAAAAAAACGGTTATTTCATTATTTGATGTAAAAAAGTAGACCTGGAAAAACTTGATTTCTTGACCTGGAAAACCTGGAAAAGACCTTGAATTTTCTTTCTAAGAATCGCTGGACACCCTGAAATTATTAGTTGAAAATTTCGATGTTAATTCAGTTTCAGCATTAGAATGAGCGAATGTCATATGACGGATTTTTCAAGGGTTTCACCACTCGGTTTTTGAATGTACAGCGCAGATTATGAAACATTACTAAAGATTTCAAAAGGTTTCAAAATATTCCAAATATTTTAAAATAATTAAAATTATTTTGATCATTTTACAAAGATTTTGTGGATTTCAACGATTTAAAACAGACGTGTACACCAGATTTCAAATATTTCACAAAAATTTCACAAAGCTTTTAAAACTTTCAAAAGATTTAAAGGATTTCAAAGATTTGAAAAAGGGTACAAGTACACCAGATTTTAAAGATTTTATAACATTTTGATGACTTCAAACAATTTAAAATAATTCAATGGTTTCAACGAATAAAAAAGATTTCACAAAGATTTAAAAAAAATTTCACAAATATTTAAAATATTGCACAAAAGTTTCCCAAAGATTTCGAACATTTCGTAAGGATTGCAAGGATTTAAAAGATTTGATAAAGGCGTGTACACCTGATTTCAAAGACTTCACAAACATTTCGAACATTCTCAAAAAATTTGAAACTTTCAAAAGATTTTAAAAAGGTTATAGTAAACCAGATTTCTAAGATTTCAAAAGATTTTACACAGATTAAAAATATTTTAATGATTTCAAATGAATATAAATATTTCACAAATATTTCATAAAATTTTCATAAAGATTTCAAAGGAATACAAAAATTCCTAAGATTTCAAAAAGTGTACAGTTCACCAGATTTTAAGAGATTTCAAAACATTTCAAGGATTTTACACTATTTCAAATATTTCAATGATTTCAAACGAACACAAAAAATTTCACAAACAAAGATTGAAGAAAGCTTTCACAAAGATTTCAAAGATTTCATAAAATTTTCGCAAAGATTTCAAATATTTTACAAAAATTTAGAAAGATTCTAAAATATTTCACAGAAATTTTAAGATTTTATAAAGATTTTAAGTATTTCATGAGATTTCAAAGATTTCACAAAGATTTCAAGGATTTCAAAGACGACTTATGTTCCCAAAAAATTAAGAATTTGTTTATTTATGGTTCTGCTTTCTTTAAAAATTGTTGACCAATAAAAAAGGAAATGGCTCATTTTTTACATCTGTAACAAACGGTTATTTCATTATTTGATGTAAAAAAGGGAGACCTGGAAAAACTTGACGTCTTGAACTGGATATAAAAGACCTTGAATTTCGCTCCTAAGAATCGCTGGACACCCTGTTTTAGTAAAAAAAATGTATCTAGTCGTTTTAAATGTCACTTGATACCACATGATGTGATACTTATTATTAATATATTTATCGCCATTAAAATTTCTATAATTTTATTTAAAATTATAGTTTTGAATGCGCAATTCTCAAACAGTTTAATCTTTGAGGCCTTCAAACTAAAGTTTTTTCGGAAAATTAATTTTTAGGTTAATTTTTGGAGCAACGGTTTGATTGTCTATATATTGTTAAAAAATATTATATATTAATACTGAAGTTAAGATACCAGTTTTCATTATTTATCAAAAATATTGTCCTTGCTTGTCTTTTTGGTTTGAAAATTCATCTCTTTTGTTAGAAATTTAATCTTTTTTTTGTTAAAAATGCGACTGTTTGGTTAATAACTAATCTCTTCTGGTTGAGGATTCAACTATTTTGTTGAAAATTTGTATGTTTTGTTGTTGAATTCAACTTTTTTTGATTTAAAATTAAAATATTTTTCATTGAAATATGAACTATTACAGGTTTTGTTAAGAATTGCATTTTTTGGGGAAAGCTCATGTACTTGATTTAAAGTTGAACTGCTTTGTAAAAATGCATTTTTTTTTTTTGAAATACAAGTTATAACATTTCTTGTTAAGAACTCATCTTTTTTGTTGACACTTTATCTTGGTAAAAAATTGATCTTCCTGGTTGAAAAGCCATCTTTTTAATTGCTTGGAAATTCTACAGTTTGGTTGGAAATTTTCTTCTCTCTTTACTGAAAAATCTTTCTTGGTTAGAAATTCATCTCTTTGGTTGGAAATTGAACTATATTGTTGAAAATTTGTTTTTTCTTTTGTTTGAAAATTAATTTTTTTTGCTGAAAATTTAACGATTCCATTTTGATTTGAAAAGATATCTTTTTTAGTTGAAAATTTAATTATTTAAATGACAATTCATTTATTCAGTTGAAATTTCGTATTTTTGAGTTTAAAATGAATTTTTTAAACTGGAAATTGAACTATTCTATTTTTAGTTGAAAATTTATGTATTTTGCTGAAAATTCGTCTTTTTGGCAGAAAATTAATCTTATTGGTTGATATTTCATCTTTTTTGGTTGAATATTAATCTGTTTTAGTTGAGGATTAAACTGTTTCGTTGAAAATTCGACTTTTTTGGTCAAATTATATTTTTAATTTAAAATTGAAATCTTCTTTGATTAAAAATTGAAATATGGTTGAAACCTGAACGGCTTGGTTAAAAATTAATTTCTTTTTGTTAAATTCAACTATTTTTTATTTAAAATGAAAATTTTTTTGGTTGTAAATTTACCGTTCCATTTCTGTTTTAAAATTGATCTTTTTTAGTTGAACATTTAATTATTTGTTTGAAATTCATGTATTTTGTTGAAAATTCGTCTTTTTCGTAGAAAATTAATTTACTTGGTGGAAAATTATTCTCTTTGGTTGAAAAATCATCTTTTACCGTTAAAAGTGCACCTACTTTTTTTTAAATTCATGTATTTTGTTGACAATTTGTCGTTTTGATAAAATAAATCCTCTTGATTGATATTTCATCTTTTTTGCTTGAAAATTACTCTTTTTTGGTTAAATTACGAAAATGTTGCAATGATAATGATTTTATATTTTAATTTAAAAATCGTGTGTGATAAAAAAATAATAATCGCGCGCGTAGCACGCTTGTTTGTTTCCTAGTGTTTTAAATAATAGTGTTCTTTTGTCTTATAATATGAAATTTGTAATAACTCTTCTTGTTTGTTGTGCAGCCGAGGTTAAGAGGGTAGGCGATACCCTTTTAGGAATGGCGACACAGTGCGTGCAGGCCAAGAACGTCAACAAAACATCCCCACAGACATTGTCAAATCTTTGCCTTAAGATTAACGTGAAACTCGGTGGTATCAACAGCATTCTGGTGCCAAGCATCCGGCCTAAGGTCTTCAATGAACCTGTCATCTTCCTCGGAGCTGATGTTACACATCCACCTGCAGGCGATAACAAAAAACCGAGCATAGCAGCAGTAGTTGGAAGCATGGACGCTCATCCTTCTCGATACGCAGCAACGGTTCGAGTTCAACAACACAGACAGGAAATCATCCAGGAACTCAGTTCCATGGTTAGGTATGTAGCTCTTTGTTTGCAATTTTTCGTTTGGAAAAATACTAGCAAGGTTTGTTTTTTAAATAAAACACAGGGTGTTTAGCGATCTTGAAAACTTGGAATTCTCCTTGATTTTTTTAACCATGAAAACCCTGGAATTCACCTTGAATTTTTATATTATTGAACATAAGGGATTCTTGAATATTTTACAACCTTGAAAACTTGAAAAGATCAGGGTGTTGCATAGTATTTCCCCTGTTCCCATGTGTTTTTCCCTTTTTTCAAATTCCCCCTTTTTCCTCTGTTCTTGAAAAATGTCCACTTTTCTCTTCAAATATACGACATTGAAAATAAAGTTGTTCGTTTTACATATACAAAATTATTCTATTCAAAACTAGAATATGCTTTTTTAAATTTGGCTAATTTCAAACTATACTATTTAGGATTTAAATAAAACTTTAAAGATAAAATATTTTCTCATTGAATTTATGCAAATTAAATATTTATGAAATTAAATAGAATAAAGTACGATAGTCTGTCCACAATGAAGATTCTTTAGTTTAAATTCGAATAATGATTGTCATTATGTTAGATATATTATAACAAATATTGTTCGATTAGACCAAAATTCAAACTAGAATTACAAGATTAATAACTGATCTTGACGTTTTTTGATTCAACACAAATTTCATAAGTTCTAAAACGTCAAAAAATTTCAAAAATTACCAAAAACCAGCTTCTAACAGTTCAGCCAATTTAAGCGCAGTCTTTAGTAAATGCTAAATATATTTTCTTTAAATATACATTCCTTATAATATTTAATTAATGTAAAGATATATCAAAATTTAAACAAACCACTTTCTCTTACTTTTCTTTGAGACCAAAATAAAAACAAAAAGTGGTGTTTTTTCATCTAAAAATTTAAAAATAAAAACAATTTTGTATTTAAAATGGTTTTATCCCTCAGGGTTTAATTTGAAAATATTCATAGTGAAGTCTTTTTGTTTTACTTCGTATATTTAACAAATTTTAAATATATACCGTTCTTAGTGACAATGTCAAATAATAAGCATTTGTAATTAAACAATTTTGATTTTCTATTATTAGACCATTTATAGGCGATTTAAATTCAACATTTTCATAATTATTAATTGTACATGTACATTTGTCAAATATAAACAATTTTTAAGTAAATATTTTACAAAATATTACTATTTAAAATTTACCAATATGTGACTAATAGTATTCATAGAAACAGTTAAAATCTTCAGATACGTAAAGAATATTGGCATCCATGAAAATATTAAAATTACGAAAGTAAGCATTTTTTCAAACATATCTCACTAACTAGAATTAATCAATTCGTGAATTATTGAACTCTATTCAAAAATGTTTAGAACTTTAAACAAGAAATGTTTAAAAATTTGATAATACATATTGATTTTAAAATAGTTTATGTTTTTAACATTAGAAAATAAACACCCAGGAACAGGAAGGCGCGTGCGTGTTTTTTGTTTAAACGGTTTTTTTAAGAGAAATTTAATTTATATTTAAAGAATTTCAAATGATTTCTACATATTTTAATGGAATTTTACGATTTTCAAAGATTTCTAGGTATTTTAAATGGGTCTGACGAAATTCTAGAGAACTTCTGGAAATAAAATAAATTTTATTTTTAGGGATTTCTATGGATTTTAAATATTTTAGGTTACTTCAAAAGTCTACTCTTATATTTTCGGTTCTGATAAAAATAAGAAAAAAAAATTTATCCACCTTCTTGGGTAGAAAATTCATCTTTTTTGGTTGAAAATGCTACTGTCTTTTTGGCTTGAAAACTCAAGAATTTGATAGAAAATTCAACTGGTAGGTTGGTATTCAACTTTTTTTGTTGAAAATTCATATTTTCGGATTACAAATTCAACTGTTTTGTAGAAAATTTGTCTTTTTGGTTGAAGATTCACAATTTATGAAGTTGAAAATTCATCTCTTTGTTTAAAATTGTAATCATGTTGTTGAAAATTCATCTCTTTGTTTAAAATTGTAATCATGTTGTTGAAAATTCGTCTTTTGGGTAGAATATTCAACTATTTGGTTAAAAATGAACTTATTTGTTGAAAAATCTACTGTTTTCTAGAAAGTTCGTCTTTTTGTTATGTAAATTCGTCTTTTTTGGTATTTAAAAAAATCTAATTTGTTTCGGTTGAGGATTCTACTTTTTTTTTTTAAATAATCGTCTTTTTGGCTGCAAAATTTCAACAGTTTGGTAGAAAATTCAACTATTTGGTTAAAAATTAACTTTCTATTGAAAATTCAACTGTTTTGTAGAAAATTTGTATTTTTGGCTGGAAAATTCAACAATTTGGTAGAAAAATAATCTGTTTTGATTGAAGATTCAACTATTTTGTTGAAAGTCTCTCGTTTTAATTTGAATTTTGAAATTCCTTTTTTGAATTCAACTGTTTTTGAAAACTAAAATATTTATTGGTAGAAATATTAACTATTACATTTTTGGTTTAAAAATTCATCTTTTTGGGTTAAAATCCAAGTTTATTTTAACTGAAAATTTAACTATTCCATTTTTGGTTGAAAATTTATTTTTTTTTTAGTAGAAAATTCATGTATTTCGACTTGGAATCTTAGAAATAAGATACCTACATTCATGTTTAAAATAATTTATTCTAATATTTTCGTGAAAATCGCCCTATTTCCCCTGCTTTGAGAGCATTTCGGTGTGTGAAGTCTTTGATTGTAGAATATATAAAAGGACCTCAAGGCACTTTTTTTAGGACTGCTAATTATTGTATAGACTTCAATAAACAAACTTCAGTTAAATTGAGAGGTTGAGTGCAATAAAGGGGTATTTCCATTTTTAGGAGTCACTTATTTTTAATTTGGTTTGTACATTTTGATAAGTTTTTAATTTATTCTGTACTTAACATAGAATAACACTTTTTAAAAACACTTATGGTAACAAAAAAAAAGAATTTATTTATGCTTCGGCTTTCATTAAAATTTGTTTGGCTCTGCAAAAATGGAATGGCTCATTTTTCACATGTAGCAAAAAGTTATTTCATTATTTAATGTACAGAAAAGTCGACCTGGAAAAACTTGATTTCTTGAACTGCAAAACTTGGAAAAGGCTTTGAATACTGTTCTTGAGACTCGCTAGACACCCTGCAACATGATAATCCTACCTGCGAATAGTTGAAGTAATTCGTCAACATTGAAATATAAATCTGACATTTTTGTCTTTTAGAGAGCTGCTGATCATGTTTTACAAGAGTACCGGAGGCTACAAACCACACAGGATAATCCTCTACCGTGATGCTATTTCTGAAGGCCAGTTCTTGCACGTTCTTCAACATGAGTTGACGGCCATTCGTGAGGCCTGCATCAAACTAGAAGCCGATTACAAGCCTGGAATAACCTTCATTGCCGTACAAAAGAGGCATCATACGCGTTTGTTCTGCGCTGACAAGAAGGAACAGAGTGGAAAGAGTGGAAATATTCCCGCTGGAACGACAGTCGATGTGTGTATCACACATCCGACCGAGTTTGACTTCTATCTGTGCAGTCACCAAGGAATCCAGGTGAGTGTCTTTAAGATTATTGTTATTTCAGCCGGTTGTTACAGATTCTTGAAAACCTTAAAGTCAAGAGGTTTGGTGAGGTTTTGTGGAATCTTTGTACCGGTGTCTTTATTTTATTGCAGGCCTCACAGACCGGCCCCTATATACCCTATTGTACTCTATATTCAGTTAAGGTCCCTAAAGAACCCTTTTTTCAAGATTTGGTCCCTATGGTACCCTATTTGCAGACCCTTAATGGAAATTCAAAAAAATTTATAATAAGATCAAAGCTTCCAAGAGCATTAAAAAAAAATAGCAAAAATCAGGGAATTCCCGTAAGAAGTCACTGTAAAAAATAATCAGGACTGCCACACACAGTCACTATTAGTCACTTTTTTCTCAAATCATTTTTTATTCACTTTTTTAAATGAAAGGATCACATTAATCACTTTTCTATGAATAAATTAACTCATGGGTTAATCACTATTTAATTCAGATCTATACCTATTTCTGAATTGTCTTGAATTTTTTTGATATATTTCAGATTATTTTTAAAGATTCCGAGAAATTTGTAATAGGTTTCAATAATTTGAAGGGATTTTTAAGATTTTAGGGTATTTTTGAAACTTCTAAGCCATTTTCAAGAGCTTTTAATTTGAAATATTTTAGGTAATTTCAAAAAATTCCGAGGAATTTTTTATTGATTTAAATAATTTTAAGAGATTTAATAACATTTTAGTGGATTTTAAAGAATTTATTCAAGAAAAGTGAGTTATTTCGTAGGGTTTTAAAGATTTGAAGAGATTTAAAATTATTTTTTGGATTTCACCCTGAATTCTTATTAATTTATCCTGAATTCTTTGAAATTCTTCTGAATTTTTTAATTCATAATAATTCTTATAAATTTACTCAATTTTACATAATTCACTTGATTTTTTGAATTTAAAAAAAAAAGGACCCCGCACCAAATGTACAGAAAAAAGCCTTATGATAAAAAATTCTAAAAAAATTTTTTTCTTTTATTTTCGAACCTGCAAACTAAAAATTCGAAAGAAAAATGTCAGAAAGATGGACAGTTTTTAGACAAACACTTGTCCAAAGTTTCGATTTTTACATGTATTTTAATGGAAAAATGCTTATTTTAGCAAAATGTTTTTTTCCCTCAAAAACTCTATGATAGATTTGACTAAAACTTTTGTATTTTGACGATCAGGCGTACCGAATCAAAAGATTCATACCCAAGAACTAGAAAGATTAACGATTCTTTGGATATAAAGCATGTTTTTGGGGGTGTTTTTGTACCCTAAACATCCAAGTAACATATATGTAAATCTTCATTTCTTAGTAACTAAAATCAATAGAGATTTTTATTCAACTGCTACGGTATGAAACGACTTTCCAATAAGTGGATTAAGCGTACATAGCAAGAATATGTTTTGACCTAATTTTAGGGGATGTTTTACCATCCCTTAAACAATGAGTCTGAAGTTCCTAACGCATTAATCAATAACGAAAAATAATTTTTTTTTAAATGTATGAAAGCTGCTATTTTATGACAGAAAATAGTCGCGTACAACCCTAAAAACTTCTTAAAGCACTTTCAACCCCTCATCAGATATAAAACTCACCCAAGCTACCCCTAAATATTTTTAAAATTCAACAAAACCAACCTAATTCAAAAATCCGCCCAGTTTTTGCTGATAATAATTTCAATTGATGCCAAAGGGGCACACATAAAGTTTCAACCCTTCAGCACATGTAGAATTCACCCCAGCCACCCCCGAATATTTTAAAAGTTCAATAAAATCACCCTAATTCAAAAATACGGTTTTGAAGCATTTTTTTGCCCATTTGGCATCAACTGAAAACATTTTCAAAAAAATCCTGGTGTATTTTGAAATTAGGGTGATTGTATTGAATTTTAAAAATATTTAGGGGTTGCTGGGGTGAGTTCTATATGTGCTGAGGGATTGAGACACTTTTTTGTCCCTTTGGCATCAACTGAAAACATTATCAGAAAAACCTGGCGTATTTTTGAATTACGGTGATTTTATTGAACTTTTAAAATATTCGGGGTTGGCTGGGGCGAGTTCTACATGTGCTGAAGGGTTGAAACTTTATGTGTGCCCCTTTGGCATAAATTGAAATTATTATCAGCAAAAACTGGGCGGATTTTTGAATTAGGTAGGTTTTGTTGAATTTTAAACATATTTAGGGGTAGCTTGGGTGAGTTTTATATCTGATGAGGGGTTGAAAGTGCTTTAAGAAGTTTTTAGGGTTGTACGCGACTATTTTCTGTCATAAAATAGCAGCTTTCATGCAGTTAAAAATAAAATTATTTTTCGTTATTGATTAATGCGTTAGGAACTTCAGACTCATTGTTTAAGGGATGGTAAAACATCCCCTAAAATTAGGTCAAAACATATTCTTGCTATATACGCTTACTCCACTTATTGGAAAGTCGTTTCATACCGTAGCAGTGGAATACAAATCTCTATTGATTTTAGTTACTAAGAAATGATGATTTACATATGTTACTTGGATGTTTAGGGTATAAAAACACCCTCAAAAACATACTGTTTACCCAAAGAATCGTTAATCTTTCTAGTTCTTGGGTATGAATGTTTTGATTCGGTACGCCTGATCGTCAAAATATAAAAGTTTTAGTCAAATCTATCATAGCGTTTTTGAGGAAAAAAAACATTTTGCTAAAAGAAGCATTTTTCCATTAAAATACATGTAAAAATCGAAACTTTGGACAAGTGTTTGTCTAAAAACTGTCCATCTTTCTGACATTTTTCTTTCGAATTTTTAGTTTGCAGGTTCGAAAATAAAAGAAAAAAATTTTTTTAGAATTTTTTATCATAAGGCTTTTTTCTGTACATTTGGTGCGGGGTCCTTTATATAATTGGTTCTGCAGATCAATTCATAAAATGACCGAAGGATTTGAAATAATTTAAGGTATTTTTCAAATTCCTTGGCATTTTCTAGAGCTTTAAAAAATTTCAAGGTATTTCAAAAGATTTTTTATGGATTAGAAATATTCTAGGTTATTTTAAATGATTATAAAGAAATTGTTAATTGATTTCAGTAATTTAATAGGATTTCAAAGGATTTGAAATATTTTAGGGTATTTTAAAAGATTCCCATGCATTTTCAAGAGCTTTACAAAGTTTCAAGGGATTTCAAAAGATTCAAAGGATTGGAAATATTTTAGGTAATTCTAACGATTCCCAGAAATTTTTTATTTATTTCAATAGTTTGAAGGGATTTCAAAGACTTTGAAATATTTTAAGGTATTTTAAAAGATTCCAAGGCATATTCAAGAGATTTAAACAATTTCGAGGGATTTTCAAGGGTTTTAATAATTTTAAGGGATTTTAATATTTTAATGGATTTCAAAGAATTTATTTACAAGAAGTGAGCGATTTCGTAGGATTTCAATAATTTTAAGAGATTTTCCAATATTTTTTGCAATTCATTTGGAATTCGCCCTGAATTCGTATTAATTTATCCTGAATTCTTTTAAATCCTTTTGAATTCTTCTAGATGCACCCAATTTTACTCAGGTCAATGGATTTTTTAAACGTTTTTGTTTAATTCATCTTGAAGTAATTAAAACTCACCTTAAATTTTTAGGCATTTCATTAAATTCTTTTGAATTCTCTTTAATTTTTTCTAAAATTCATTGCAAACTTACTCAATTCCATGAATTTTTTCATATTTATAAATTTGTGTCAATTCATTTGATTTTTTTTTTAATTCACCTTGAATTTGTATGAATTTCATCGAATTCTTCTCGCTTCCCTTAAATCTCTCCAAATTCACTCAAATTTTACAGAAATAAATAGATTTTTTCGATTTTTAAAACTTTTTCCAATTTATTTGAATTTTTTTCAATTGTTTTGTAGTCATTAGTCATTTTTTTGTTAGAAATTAGTAGGGTTTCAAAGATTTGAAGAGATTTGAAATTATTTTTTGAAATTCACCCTTAATGCTTTTAAATTCTTTGGGATTCCCTTGAATGTTTTTACTTCACTTGAATTATTATAAATTTACTCGATTATACTTAATTCAATGGATTTTTTTTTTAATTTTTAAAAGTTTTTATTTAATTGATCCTGAAGTCTTTTAACCTCGCCTTGAATTCTTAGGCATTTCATAAAATTCTTTTGAGTTCCCTCGAATTTTTCTAAGCTTATTTCAAAGTTAGTGAATTCATAAAAGTTTCTTCATGTTTTAAAAATTGTTTTCAGTTCATTAAATTTTTTTTAATTCGCCTTAAATATGAAGTTTATCGAATTCTTCTGGTTTATCTTAATTTCCTCTAAATTCATTCCAATTTGACAGAAATCAATGGAATTTTTTAGACTTTTAAAATTGTTTTTAATTCATTCGAATTCGTTGGAATTCAACATGAATTGTTTTGAAGTCTTATAAATTTATCCTGAATTTTTTACCCTTTGAGCGCGAAAAAAGTACCCTATGAGCGTGGCGAAAAGTACCCTTTGGTCCCCATATTTTATCCCGCAGGGACTGTGAGGCCTGTCAAGAGGTTTGGTGAGGTTTTGTGGAATTTTTGTACCGGTATCTATATTTTATTGGCCCAGGGTGGCCGCTGGATCAGGAAATGATAGTGAATTTATTTTTTGATTGCATTTTTAAAGTTCTTAGTATAAAAATCTTTTCGATTGTTGCTATTTCGGAAAAATGACAGTAGAGACACTATTTTCTATCAATTTTCCGCTAATGCCACAATTTCTTTACTTTTGCTTGAAAAGTATTTTTGTATTTCTTCGCTTATTGGATAAAATAATATGTCCGCCATCTCAACGAATCACTATATCGGAAAATTTACTCAATGGCTGATTAGTGACCGTGCTACATTATGTAAAGTTTTTGTCTGGAATTTTAAATCACGGGTGATTTTAATTGACGTAATAGTTGATGTTTTAACCAGACAAAATTTTAATGTTAAAACCAGTTAAATTCATAAAAAAAAATGAATTTCCAACAAAATAATTGAATCCTCAACCTAAACAGACTAATTTTCAACTAAACAGTTGCATTTTTAACCCAAAATATGATCTTTCTAAAAAATAGTTGAATTTTTAACTAAATAGTTAAATTTTCAACGAACAAGAAGAAATTTCAACACAGAATATTAATTTTCTTCCAAAAAGATGAATTCTTAACAAAATACATGAATGTTTAACCAAGTAGTTGAATTTCCAAACAAGAAGATTAATTTCCTTCTAGAAAAGACGAAATTTCAACAAAATACATACATTTTGAACCAAATAGTTGAATTTTAAACCAAAAAAATTTAATTTCTACCAAAAAGATGAATTTTCAACTAAACAGTTTAAAGAATGGATGTGATACTTGTCCAAATTTTTTTGAATTATTTTTAGTTTATATTTTTTTCGTTTGTAAATTTTTTTAACTAAATTGTTGAATTTGCTATAAAACAATTTAATTTTGTAGCAAGTTCATTTTTCTACAAAAAAGTTGAATTTTCAATCCGAGAATATAAATTTTGAAGAAAAAGTTCATTTTCAACCAATCACTGGAAATTTCAATAAAATAGTTCAATTTTAAGTTTCAAAAATTAATTTTTAACAACAAAAAAAAAAACGAATTTTCAACTAAAATTATGAATCTTTAAACAAAAAAATTAATTTTTATGAAAGTAGTTCAACTTTCAACCAAGTAGTTGAATTTTATATTATATTTGAAAATTTTTTTTTTGCTGGAAAAAAATTTGCTTGAATTTGAAACCCTCTCCCGAATTTTAGAAAAAAGGATTTACTATATTTCTGTATTATAATAGAAAATATTGTAAATAAATATAATTTTGACTTGGAACAGGGAATTTTCGAAGTAAATGTAATTGTGACGTGGAACAGGGAATTTCCGTAAAGAATTATAGTTTGGCATAGAACGGGAATTTAGGAAAGTAATTTTAATTCTGATTTAGAAGAAGGGAATTAAAAAAAGTCCCTGTTAAAATTCAGAATTATAATTCTTTTACACAATTCTCTGTTCCAAGTCAGAATTGTAATTCTTATGGCCAAAAATTATCTGATGTTCCAACTCAGAAATCTTTTTCAATATATAGACCTGGAGAAAAGCGGGAATTTAAAATCATCCGTTGGGTAGATATCCTGTTTTTTTTTAATTTTAGTGGCTACCCTGGTAATAATTGTTCTATAGGAAGATGATGGAGAGAAATTTTTTTAAACTATGTATTCCTTTTATTTTCTAGGGAACCTCGAGACCTTCGCATTATCACGTCCTTTGGGACGATAATCATTTTGAAAGCGACGAGCTACAGTGTCTCACCTACCAACTCTGCCACACGTATGTCAGATGTACGAGATCTGTTAGTATACCAGCTCCAGCTTACTATGCTCACCTGGTTGCATTCCGTGCTAGATATCACTTAGTCGAAAAAGAACATGACAGGTAAGCCTATGCAATTAATTATTTTCTTCTTTTTTTTTCACTCGAATAAGAAAAGCAGGGATCACAGTCAATCCTCTTTTCCCCTATTTTCTCGAAATCCCCTATAATCCCTATATTTGAGAATTTTGTCCAAATTGTCGATGATTTGAGCAAAACAATAAAATAAAGAAAATCTAACCCAGTGGACACGAAATTTAGGATCGTAATTGGAACGTCCTAAAAACGTTTCTTGCACGTCCAAGTCAAAAGACATTAGTTGAACGTTTCAAAAACTGTCCTAAGTCAGACAAAATAATGTTCTAAAAACGTTTAATGATCCAAATACGTCCTTAAAACGTCTCTGGAACATTGTATGTTTAAGGAACGTTGTTTGGACTGACTTAAGACGTTTTTAAGCCGTTCTAATGATGTTCTTTATTTTTTGTGTCCACTGGGAATATGATCACCCTTAATTGAGATACTTTTGTTCTTATAACATTTAATTTATAAATAAAATTTTATTTTTCTGTCTAAAAAAAGTGGTAACGATATTTCTCGAAAATGTCGCCATTATTATTGTTGAAACCCTGATTGGCTTTTCATTACTTGAAGTTGTTTTCAGTTTGGAAGGATTTCGGCGGTAAAATTAAAACTTTCAAGTTGTCTAATAAATTATTGAAAACATTATGCATTCTTATGTTCGTGTTTTTTCAACGGAAATTAAAATTTTCAAAGAAAAATCATCAGCATTCCTAATTTTTAACAATTTTAGGTTATGTCATTGTTTTACACCGGAAATGGGTACTTTTATTTAAAAAATATTAGGTTTCAAAGATTGAAAATTTCTAAAAAAAAATTAACGTTTTGCGGTTTTGCTAGCGTTTTTGTTTTTACCGGAAATTGACATTTTTAAACAAAAATCATTAGATTTTAAAGGTTCATAATTTTTAACAATTTTATGCTACGTTAGAACAAGATTTGCAATTTTTAAACAGTTTCAGATTATCTGTTATATTTTGTTTAGTCTTTTGCGTCGTGAATTATTGGTATTTTTAATAAAAATGTATTACATTTCCATGAATATTTAACATTTTTCAACAAAAATGTTATGTTGGTGTGTTTCACTTGAAATTGGCATTTTTAATGAAAAATCATTAAGTTTAAATTCAATAATTTTTGTTTAAAATAATGAAATTTACAAGCCTAAACAATTTTCGATTGTGTTAGTGTTTTCCGTCGGAAATTGGTATTTTTTGTTTTAAAAAAATCAAATTTTAAACATTTCAAAGAAGATTCACAACCTTTAAGAATTGTAGGTTATGTTGTTGTTTTATACGAGAAAGCTGTGCTTTAGTGTTAAAAAAATCAAAGATTAAAATTTTTTGTACAATTTTAGGCTAAGCTTTTATTCGGAAATATTGATATAGATTTCAAAAAATATTTACAATTTTGAAACAGTTTAAGGTTATGTTGGTGTATTTCGCTTGAAATTGGTATGCATTTTAACCCTTTGAGGGGCATATTTTTCTGATGGACGAATTTTGGAAGTCATAACTGATATTAAGGTTTTTGGGGTCGCTAATTACGATTCCGGAGTCAGATTTCGGAAATTCAAAATGGCGGAACCAATATGGCGGCTATTTAGAGCCAAATTCGTGGTTTTTTGTTCAATCGGCGGGAAACCAAATGTATGGGAGTTTTTGAGGTCGCTGATTACGATTCTGATATCAAAGACACAAAATTCAAGATGGCAGATACAATATGGCGGCTATTTTCAGTCAAATTTATGGTGTTTTTGCTCCATCTCGCCGATTGAACAAAAAAACCACAAATTTGACTCAAAATAGCCGCCATATTGGTTCAGCCATTTTGAATTTCAAAAATCTGACTCCAGATTCGGAAACTACGACTCAAAAAACATAGAATCCCACCATGACTTGAGCATGTTATGGGGCTTGTTTTCCTACAACCAAATTTATCCGTAAAAAGTGGATTTTTTTGAAAGTAATTTGTTTATAATTATGAACATAATGAAGATATTGATTTCTCATCTATGAAAATATCAATATTTGAACCTCAACTACTCAAACATCCAATAAATTACGAAAGAATACAAGGAAGAAGTAGGAAAATATCCAAATTATTGATGATAAACAGGTGGGACGTATATGTCCCACTGCCCCGCAAAGGGTTAAACAAAAATAATTCAATTAAAATCCAATGATTTTTGTCTAAAATAATAACATTTACAAGTTGAACAATTTTGTATTGTGTTGATTGTGTTTTGTCGGAAATTGACATCTTTATTCAAAAATCATTAGATTTCAAAGAAGATTCATAAGTTTTGAACAATTTTAGGTTACGTTGTTTGTTTTACAGGTTTTACATCGAAAATTTACATTTTCAAACAAAAATAATAATTTGAACGAGATTTAGAATGGTTTAACAATTTTGAGTATGTTAGTGTTTTTGTTTGGAAGTTGGTATTTTGAATTAAAGAATGGTAGGTTATGTTGTTGTTATATACGAGAAAACTGTGTTTTTAGTTTAAAAACAATCAGTTCAAAGATTCAAATTTCTTGTACACTTGTAGAAATATCGATTACCGGATTACCGACTATCGATACCGGAAATATCGATTTTTATTTCAGAGAATGTTTACAATTTTTGAACAGTTTAAGGTTATGTTATCGTTTTTCACCAGAAATCTGTTATTTTAAACAAAAATCAGTACTTATCTAAGAAGATTAACAATCTGAAACAATTTTTTGTTATATTAGTGTTTTTCGTCGAAAATTTGTGTTTATAATTTAAAAAATCATAACATTTTTCAGATTATCCTTATTCTTAAGATTATCATTCAGAGTCATTAAATTCACATTTTTATTGTTTGTTTTTGTTCGTGTCTTATACCAAAAATCATTACTTTTAATAAAAAGTCATTGGATTTAAAAGAAGATAAATTTTTTAACAATTTTAGGTTGTAATCACGCTTTTAAAAAAGAATTTACAATCTTAAACAATTTTTTATTATGTTAGAGTTTTTTTTTTAAATTGCTATTTTTAATCTAAAAATCTTTATATTTTAAAGATTATTTACAATATTTAAACAAAAATTATTTGACATTAAAAGTTAAACCTAATTTTGTTCACAACTTGAGGTTATGCTAGTGTTTTCCGTAGGAAATTAGTATTTTTAACAAAAATGCAACGGTTTGATTGTTTATACAATAATATTATGTGTTAATTCTGAAGTTAAGATATCAATTTTCATCAGTTATCAACAATATTGTTATGCTTTTCTTTTTTATTGTTGTAGATAATAGATACTATGAAATGCAAAAAGATTTGTATTAATTAATATTTATTTTATATTTTAATTTAAAAATTGCTCGAGACGAAAAAAATAGTAAACCCGCGCGTATTTGTTTTCTGGTTTAAAAATTTTTGTGGTTTCTTATAAAAGTGTTGCATTTACTAATTCTTGTTCATTACGCTGGTATGTGTACAAAATTTTTCACCTTCCTAAAAGAAAATCCCCTTTTTTCAAATAAAAATTCCCCTATTTTCCCTACAATTGAACTGCTGAACCACTGTGATTCCTACCTGGAAAGACCAGTAAAATTGAAAAATGTATCGATTTTTAATTTAATTCTAAACCCAATATCTTTTATTTATAGTGGAGAAGGATCTCATCAATCGGGCTGCAGTGAAGACAGAACACCTGGCGCGATGGCACGAGCGATAACAGTACACGCAGATACCAAGCGAGTTATGTACTTTGCGTAATTTATGCAGGTTGATGATCTGCGAAATCGCCATATCCACTGAAGGAAAAACTTCGGAGTAACTAGCAATATCCGTACCGCACTTTATGTCTAAGTTGAAATCTATATATTGCATTTACCCCAGAATTATTTCTTTCAGTGTCTCTGAAAGTAACAAAGCGAAGTGAGAGTAGCATGCTACTTAAGTGACGTTTAACGTGCTCGGGCGGCCAATTTTTTTGATAGATCATTCGCAAGTATAATGTCGCACGTCTGCCGGACATCGAAGTGCCAAATAATTTCACTGCTTCATAAAAAAAAACACAAAAAAAAAAGGTTTCCGTCAGGGGGGTTCAGTTGGCGGACGGTTTTCGATCTCTGTTTGCTTCTCGATACAAAGAGTAGATTTTAATGAAAAAGGTGCTTTTAGTTAATCATGTTTTAGATTAGATTAAGGTCTTTCGCAGATTCACACGAAAAAAAGGGGAGAATGAAGGAAGGGTTTTATATAGATTTGGCCTATGAGCCTGAATTACGCTTATTTTTTCGAGGTAGTCGTATGTACCTCATGAATCTGGCATTTGTATTATAACGGAAAAAGTTACGCTACACGCAACCATTTCGCACTTGAGACTGCCAATCTATTGTTTATGGTGAAATATTTACTCTAAAAAATTACGAGGCTTAATATACCTTACATTCGAATCGACTTGTTTAGAATAATTAATGATGAAGAGAGTAGAGAAAAAATTGGCCACCTTGAGTCGTGCGTCAGTAGTAAAGAAAACGCTTGAAACAAAACCAACAAAGACATGGAGCTGATTTTCCAAGAGTTAAATAAGCGAATGGCCAAAGTAAGTTAGGATTTTATTAGAGTGAAATTAGGAATTGTGGCGAAAGTTGACCTCTGTTTAATTAGGCACTTAGTTTTGCTTTTATAATAATGCTTTCAATTGGTAAATCACTGTGCCACGATCACTGATTTTCGCGTTGCTATGTGTTCTGTATCAAATCTTGTCATTCTAAAATCTAAATTTAAAAGTCTGTTGACTAACGACCAAGTGTCAGTAACACAACTCCTCCAAACTTATCCAATGCTTGTTATGAACTCAATATTAACAAATATTCAGCACCACCGAAATATATTAGTAAGACTTAACAGTTTAATCGAGTGGATAGAACTCGAAACTGGCAAGTTAGTTGTAGGATTCCAGTAAACATTGAGCAGATAAACAACCCGTTAGATTAATGAAGAGAGTACTAAATATTATTATCAGGAGAATATCCATACATTCGATAAATCCTTACGTTCCATACGCGGCAGAAAATATTTCAGGAATCCTTTTTGGAACAATAATCGTCATGATAAATAAGTGAAGAATAACTTTAAGTGCATTTTCAGAGTCCTCTAGATTTATATAGAGTAGATAGTAATTCATATTAGGTAGATTAACTATTTATAACCGAGTATTGGCTGTCGCACATCCAGAGTTTCATGCTTAACGGGAACCCTCGACTAGCGACTTATTTTTCATGAATTTCCGGTGGGGAATGGACGAAACTCAAATTGTCGAGGGTTTCACGTCGTAGATTTACGAAAATAATGCAAGCCTCCCAACGAATCACTCTCCGGATTGATGTCATTGCAAAACATTTGAATTGGCAGTTCAGCCATGAAATACCTTTAAGTTTCATTTAAAAGTGTCATCTCAGAATATCGCTGGCGGGCTTGATAACGGAACATATTATCGTCGAAAGTATGCAAAGGACCTCCACTCTCATGAACCACTTCTAACTGTAATTGTAAGTGACTTAGCAGTTGATAAGTAACCAGTTATGTACAATACTTATGCAAACAAAAACAATACTTAGCGTCAGCCTCTATACGAATTAGGGAATTTTGTTAAATATTATTTTGGTAATAATTCAAATGCAACGAAAGTTTCTCTGCACTTTTTTTCTTTCATGAGAATCGCTTTGCAATTTAATTAGTACCAAAAGTTAACTCGAGGGAGGCCGATCTGCGTACAATTAGATCATTGAAAGTTTTATTAATAGTTGCGTTGTTAAGGGGTAACGAGTATCAAAATGATTGTAATGAGACCATTCAAATTAATTATCACTACTGCAGCATAAGTGGATTTAAGTGTAAGTTGTAAATTCGCGATGCGAGGAATTGTCGTTACAATGCGTTAGCAAAACAAAAAGTTCTGATAAAACAAAAAGGCTTAGTGACAGTTCCTCGCATCTGAGAGCCTCGAAGTGTAAATATTTATATGTTTTTAGTCTTAGATATTTTGCCTGAATTAATCGCTCGGAGTACAAATTTCTTTCCACTCGAGATCGAAATTAATTGACGTTCTCATTTTGTTAAATTTTATTTTTTTTATTTTTTTTTTCTCTCGCTAGGACTGCTTTTTTCGATGTGTTCTTTACCCAATCGCAATTACTGCAAGTATTCTCAAAAATCGTAAAATCTTAGTAATTAGAACGAAAAACTGGACAATGAATGAATCTAAGCGTTCATGAACAGAAAATAATAAGACAGGAAATAATTTATATTTATATATTGTATGTATATATTATAAAACACAGTAACACAGGATTCGTGAATGCAAAATCGTCTACACGTTAGCTTATTAATGTCGACCGATAAGAAAAAAAAAATAACAGTAAATGATATTCTTCATTACACGAACGGCACGTTGTACACACATTGTACATAGTTTTTCGTAGCCCTTCTTCACTAGATATCTTAGATTTTCCTCCATATCTAATCACGCAGTGGCGTCACAAGAGTTTCACAATTTGTAAAAAAAAGTTTTAGAATGCGATTATAATTGGCATCTCTGCTTGAGTGAATGTCATTCACATTTCATTATGAATTTTAAACACTATGAGTGCACGATTGATGTTGAAGAAATGATGATGCGTTCGTGAGAGTTCTGATAGAAGTAAGAGTATATCAAAAAAATACAAAAGCAGTGACGAATAACGGACGTATCGCAAAATACGCGCACCTCGATTAAATACATTTTTGTAGAATATTTTTTTCCACGAATAGTCTAAGTGGTGCACTGAAGATACTGAAAATTTTACTCAAGTTGTTTGAAATATATTTAAACAAAAAGAAGTGAGTAGTCTTTCAAAATTCACTGCAAAATTGGAAAAATATGAGGTGACAAAATTTTGTAGAGCTACAAAGAACAATTTTCGTCTGTAAATTTTTTCGTTCCAGTGAATTTTGAAAGACTGTTAGACTGATAAATCAAAAAAGAAAAGTGAAGGAAATCGAGAACATTTTTGACACTCCATCCTAGAAGTTTTTTTTTTTTAATGAAAAGGGGAACCTGTGCGCCTGAACAAAATTGAAGTGTACCGCTTCGACTATTGTTTTAGAATATCTTATACATTGGTTTTGTTGTTTTTTTTATAATTTTTTTTTCTGCTGGAAGCAATAGATTAACAAATGGACAATCATTTCTGTAGCGGAAAACTCAAAGATTGCATGCAAGTTAGTTTAGAAAGATCACTAGATTGAACTATTTAAGTGGTCGGTAATCAGTACGCTTTAATAAAATCATTCAAAGTAGACAAAGTCCGTCATTTCATGCAAGTAGAAGTAAGCAGATCTTGCAAATGGCTACTCATCTGTGATAAAACGATGTATCAACCAGAGGCAATATTTTGTACCCTGAATTCTTTCTTTCTATACACTGCCTAGACAATTTATTGTCACTAGCTTTTATTTATTATTATTTTTTTACATCATTAAGCCGACGCCTGCTTGAACTTTGAAATAAAAACTCTTCTCACGCGAATCGAACCGTTATGCGTCACTGTTTCGGAACGAAAGTCGAGTTTGTAGACTGCATAAGAGGAAAAAACAGACCTTGAACGGCTGAGAACGACAGAAGTTATTAATAAGTAGAGTACATACATATAAAAAAAACAGTGGATAAGCAGATACCTATGGGTCATAATTATTTTTAAGTAGGATTACAGATTGTCAGCTTTAAGAATGTCAGCGCCCTCGGATATCAGAAGTTACTTTAATTTACAAATGACTAGTTTATAAGATTTTACTTGTTTCGGCCGCGCAAAATATAAACAATTGAGGGGGTTTCTTAAAAGAATTTTTATATTGCATTTTACAAAAAAATACAAATTTTAACTTTCGAAAACATATTTTCTTAAGTAAACCCCCTGAATTGTATCATTATTTAGGATTTTCAAGATGTTTTTTAATTAGCGGATGTCGAATTCTGAAAGTTTTTTTAAATAATTTTTACTCAGGAAATGCTCTTCGATTTTTTTTTGTATATTGTGCAGCATCGCTTTTTTTTGATAAACATTCTTGGAATTCTTCTGAATTTTGTCAGTGCAGTATTTTCAAAGAAAACTCTGAAACTGTCGAGGCACTGTTAATCTAGACAATAATAAACATTTTCTTTGACTTTGATCTCCGATGTTTCTTGTATGTTAAATTAGCAACGATTAACCGCTGACGAGTTTTTCTTAGTTATATTCGAAATTAGAGATTTAAACTTGAAGTAAGTTAGAAATAAATTAAAATTGTATAGGTTGTAAACATAAAGTTAATATCATATTCAGCGGTTTATTGTTGTTACGGAACGCCGACTAGATTTCAGATTTTTTATCTCTCAGCAGAGTAAAAATGATTAAACTAAAGTCTCATTTAAGTGCCTGGGCACTTTGTGTAAGACGCGGCAGCAGCGAGTAATGAAAAATGGACGAAAAACTCGTAATTCTAAAAATATCAGTAGTCCCTGAATCGCAGTTGGTTGAATGATAATAATTAATGTAGTGAATTTACGGTGCATGCATCGTACACTGTCGAGAGAATTGAGAATTGATGTCTGTCAAGTCTCGTATGCGCATGCTGAAAGTATAAATTAATTATGTCTGTTGAGATCTTATCGAGATGCCGGGAAGAATATTATTGACTAGTTTTAAGATAATATATGACATAAACATTATTATAGATTGTAATACAATTAGAGTATAAATGAGCATCATCTATACATATTATATATATATTATATATTTATGATAACTTTCCGTTGGATACAATAAACAATTGCTCTTAAGACGACCTTTCAACTCCTCGAGTCTGTAGATACGGTAATCTTTGTAATTTGCTAGAATCGTAATCGTAAACCGAAATTGCATGAATTTAAAAAGTTCGATAAGCAGTGAAACTTCTGCAAGGAACGTATTACGATTTTAGTGGAGAGTGACATCAAATTTAAATTTAATATATCCTAACTTTTCTCTCGGATACGATTCGCCGATTTGAGAAAATGCAAATTTTCGAGTGAACTCTGAAATATTTGTTATTTTCCGAAGTCATCTCGATCTCTTGTCTTTTACATTGTAGTACGGAAAATGTAGACTAATATTGAAGCACTTAAAATACGTACGCTTATGATGTTATTTTTCAAACACTCTCTATTTTGAATCGCTAAGGAATCGCTAATTCTCTCGGTTGAAGTCCAATTAATAAAATACCAATGGCAATAAGCTGAAAATTGACAAAGTAAAAAGCTTAAAAAAGTGGCAAAGTATAAACTATTTAAATATATTTTTTATTTATATTGTAGGAGAGGTGTAAACTGAAATAAAAATTGTTCGTGAATTCAAGTTCAGTGACAATAAGTGAGGAAGTTAAATTGGACTTTGACCGATCGGACTCCTAAAATATTTTTCATTTAAAATAAAAATAAAAATTGGGTGATTCCATTACCTTGTGGCCTTTTTTTAATTTCTCGATGAGACGTAGATTTAAGGACCAGTTTAATTTGTAAATAGCTTCCAAAGTTATTCCGACGAATCAGAGCGAGATAAAAAAATAGGGTCGTCTTTTAGTAAAAGCTGGAAAAATTGTATAAAATCTTTTGTGGATGATTTTTTCAAGTTTTTATAACATTTTTCCAAGTGGAGGAAGGAATAATTGGATCATCTTTTTATCAAAACTCGAAGCTTTGTTCAGAACGAACACTATATCATCAATTGCAAAGTAAAAAACGACTTGTTGACGCTTTATTGTCTCGTTCACGTACCTAATCAACAGTGTAAAACTAGTTTTAATCTATAATTAAGATAAGAAAAAAAAACGAGACCCAATGCACTCCTATTACAATTAAAATAATGAATTTAGATAAGAGTGAAATGGTCGCATAATTATTTTAGAAATTAAGGATCACCATCTATATTTAGATGTAAAACAATAATCGTATAATGAAAAGAAGGATGATTGTGTATTATGGAATTATGTGGATAAGAAATGTGCGAAGACATAACTTATTGACGTTTAACATCGCTGTATATACGTGATATAATTACATATATAATATTTGTCGTTTTTTTTTTTTTTTTTGGGAACTAATGCACCTTCTTTTTATTAATTTTTCGGAATAGACCTCGTATTAAATCTTAAAACCGTTGCTGACGGAGTAAAAGGAGCTTGTGGACACCATTACATAATTCGGAATACGGGTTATTAATATTATTATCTATATTATTGTATTACTGATATTATCTAATTATCTATAATATAATTGAATCTGTGAATTAATCACCTCTTGTCGAAATCTGTATTCGTGAATTTTGAGAGTTGATAAGAATTAAGCACTGAAAAAAGAAACAGAATTCAAATTTTAATTAATTAATTTTTTTAGATAAGATTGAGTAGTCTCCTAAGATGATTATCAGTGTGTTAGAATAATTAAGGACAGAATTCGAATAAACGCTTAAGCCAGTCTGTGACTTGATTTAATCGCGATTCTATTCTTCCTCAATCCTTTTTAATATTTTAAATTAAAATTGGATTATTTGAAATAAATTTATAAATTCAAAATATTAATAAACTAGTAAATCTCGCTACGAGCCCTTATTACACTTTCTTATTTTGATTGCCTAGTTATCAAATTAAAATATATGCTTAAATGTAAAGTACTATAAAATAATAAATATAAATAAATAATATAAAATTCGCCCAATTGTTTAATTTTGAATGTTTCTTGTTTAAACTCATAAAATTTTGAACATCTTTTTGAAATATAATAGTCTAATTTAAAATGATGTAATTTTGAGTGTTTTTTTATTCGTTCACTTTTGAAGATTTACAATTGAAAAGTCTTTAATTTCAAAGATGTATAAATAAAAATGTTTCAATTTTGATGATTTTGAAGATCAACAAGTCAAGTTTTCAATTATAAATCTTCTAAATTGAAGA
>CAKNYM010052048.1:380975-394111 GCA_932195095.1 Andricus curvator
ATTTATTTTTAATTGCAAATTTCCAAAATTAAAAACTTCAATTTTAAAGATGTTTAAATAAATATTCTTAAATCTTGAGGATTTTGAAGATCAAAAGTCCAATTTCCAATCTTCCTAATTGAAGAAACTTTTAATTAAATCATGGACAGTACAGCATTTTTCATTTTAAAACTTGAATAGATTTTAATTATAAATTTTCAAAATTAAATCCACTTTAATTTTAAAGGTGTATAAATAAACATTCTTAAATCTTGATCATTTTGAAGATCAAAAGTCCAATTTTCAAATCTTTCAAATAGAAGAAACTTCGAATGTAAATCATCGAAATTACAGTATTTTTAATTTTAAAAATCGTATAAATTTTAATTGTATATAAATTTTCAAAATTAAAAACTTCAATTTTGAAGATTTGCAACTACAAATAAAATTCTTAAATTTGGATTATTTTGAAGATCAAAAGTCAAGTTTTCTATTCTAAATTAGAGAATTTTTAAATTGTAAAACTAAAAACTTGCCTAATTTATTTTTACTTGCAAATTTCAAAAATTAAGAACTTTAATTCTAAAGATACACAGTTCACAGTTTTATAATTTTGAAGTTACAATTGAAAACTCTTCAATTTTAAAGATGTATATATAAATCTTCTTAAATCTTGATGATTTTGAAGATCAAACGTCCAATCTTCAATCTTCCAAATTGAAGGAACTTCAAATATAAATCATCGAAATTATACCATTTTTAATTTTAAAACTTGAATACATTTTAATTGTAAATTTTCAAAATTAGATACATGTCAATTTTGAAGATGTATAAATAAAAATTCTTAAATCTTGATGATTTTGAAGATCAAAAGTTCAATTTTCCAAATTTAAGAAGCTTCGAATGTAAATCATCCATATTACAACATTTTTAATTTTGAAACTTGCATAAACTTTAATTGCAATTTTTAAAATTAAAAACTTCAATTTTAAAGATTTCGCAAATAAAAATTCTTAAATTTTGATGATTTTGAAGATCAAATGTTAAGTTTTCAATCCTAAATCTTCCAAATTGAAGAAACTTCGAATTAAATAGTCTAAATTAGAGCATTTTAAAATTTAAAAGTGCATACATTTTAATTGTATATAAATTTTCAAAATAGAAAACTTTAATTTTAAAGATTTGCAAATAAAAATCGTTAAATTTGAATGATTTTGAAGGTTAAGTCAAGTTTTCAGTTCTAAATTGCAGCAGTTTCAAATTCTGAAACTTAAAAATTGTATAATTTATTTTTAATTGCAAATTTACCAAATTTAAAACGCTTCAGTTCTCAAGATTTACAATTAAAAGTTTTATCATTCTGAAGAGTTACAAATGAAAACTCTTCAAATTTTAAAGATTTATAAATAAATATTCTTAAATCTTGATGATTTTGAAGATCAAAAGTCCAATTTTCAATGTTCCTAATTGAAGAAACTTCTAATATAAATCCTGGAAATTACAGCATTTTATTTATTTTATTTTATTTATTTGCATCCAAAAAGATTTTTATTTAAAGTCACAAACAGTCAAAAGCATCCGAAAAAGAGAAATTTTCAACCAGTTGTATTTTTAACCAAAAAAGAATTAATATTTTCCAAAAGAGACGAATTTTCTACAAATCAGTTAAATTTTTTAATCCAAAAATATGAGTTTTCAAGAAAAAAAGTTAATTTTCAACCCAATTACATACATTTTCTACCAAGAAGATTAATTTTATACCAAAAAAGATGAATTTTCAACCAGTTGTATTTTTAACTAAAAAAGTATTAATATTTTCCAACGGATACGAATTTTCTATAAATTAGTTAAACTTTTTAACCCGAAAATATAAATTTTCATGAATAAAGTTAATTTTCAACCAAATACATTAATTTTCTACCAAGAAGTTTAATTTTATACCAAAAAAGACAACTTTTCAACTAAAATGATGAATCTTCATTTCTCTGCAGAAAAATAACTTTTTAACAAATTTGTTGAATGTTAAACCAAAAAAGGTGAATTTTGAACGACAAATTTAACAGTTGATATTTCAATCCAAAAAGATGTTAATTTAAAATGAAAAACAGTTTAATTCATCCAAATAAAAACGAATTTTCAATAAAATAGTCGAATCCTCATCCAAAAAGATGAATCTTCAATCAAAACATCAATTTTGAACTAAATAGTTGAATCCTCAACCAAAAAAAAGATTTTAATTTTAAACTAAATGTTGCTATTTTAATTAAAAAAGATGAAATTTCTACCAAAAAAGATTAATATTCAAACCAAAATGACGAATTTTCAAAAACTGGTTGAATTTTCAACCAAAATTTTATTTTTAGTCAAGAATAAAAAAAAATGTAGGCAAATTATAATTTGAAGGGAAAAATACTTTTTGATAAAAAATAAAAATTTCGAATAACTGTTTGTTTTTTAAGTTTCTTTGTTTATTTTCTTTGAGATTATATATAAGTTTCCTAGGTTTTGCGGAAAATTTAAAAAGATTTTTGAAGATTTCTGATACGTCAACAAATTTCGAAGAATTTTTTATTTTATAGGATTTTACACAATTTTAGGAAAAGTTGTCAGTTCAAAATATATTTAGGACTTTTTAACCCTTTCAAATTTTTTAAAAATATTTGATAAATTTTCGAAAATCTTTAAATTTTTAAAATATTTGTAATCTCTTCAAAACTTTGTAATGTTTTTAAATCTTGTACAATATTATCCTAAAATTAATTTTCCAAAGAACCAATCACTTTGAATATTGAATTATTAATTTTTTTTATTAGCTTGAAACCTTTCAAAACCCAAAAAAAAACGTCCAACATTTTATTTCTAAGTCATTAAAAGTCTACTTTTTGTTTTAAGTTTTTAAAATCTTTCAAATTATTTTTGAAATTTATTAAAACATTCTAAATATTTTTAAAATGATGTGAATTTTTCTGAACATTTAGAAAAATGCTGCAAAATAAATAAAAATACCTGAAAATGTTGTAAATTCTTTTTTGACAAATTAGGAAATATTTTAGAATGTTTTGAAATCTTTTTAAATATCCCCTTGAAATAAATTTTGTAAAATAAAAAATTATTTCAAATTTTCCTAGAAATCTGAAGAATTTATTTTTAATTTGTTGAAACCTTTCAAAAATCTGAAAAAGCTTATAAATTTTGTGTTCAAATTCTGTTCAAGACTTTAATTATTTTCAAGTCTTTTCAAACCCTCTAAATATTTTGAAAAATAATTCAAAGCTTTCCTACAATTTTTTAAAAGCCTGGAAAAAAAGTCATAATGTTTTGAAATCTTCAAAACTCAAAACTAATTTTTCAAAATAAAGCCTAAATTATTTAAAAATTTAGTATTATGTTTTAATTTTAAATCAAGACATTTTAAGTTTTTGTCCATAATATCGTTTTTCTCATCTCTGAATGTTTGAAAAAGTTTAGAAATTAGAGTCTGGTAGCAAAATGTTGAGAGCAGAATTATTTCTCCATATTAAAAAACATTTAAAATTAAAATTTTCTCTTTTATCAATAATATTTAGATACTTTCAGAAATAAATTTTAGTCATTTATAATTTAAAGTTTCTTTTTTAGAAATAAATTTTTAGAATTAAAATTCCTGATTTGGATTTGATTTTTCAGTATTTATAAAAGTTTAATTTTAAAAGTTTATATTTATAAAAGCAACTTTGGCTTAAGATTTTGTGAATATTTTCATTATTTTACCTATTTCAGGCGAGTTTTAATTTAAAAATGTTAAAGATTGGCATTACCAGTAATTATCCATTAAATATATAACGAATTAATTTTTTAATACATTCTATTTTGTATATTTATTTTAAAAGTAATTGTTTGAGAAATGAACAATTTAAAAATGAGGTCGGGAGGGAGATCGATAGTATCGAGATTCGATTTATACATCGTAGAAGTGAGTAAGTATAATTGACAGAAAAAGAAGGAAAGCATTTACACGTGAGCTCCGAAAAATAACAAAATATCTCAAGTAAGTATGATTATTGTTAATAAAAAAACTCTATTTTATGAATTCTCTTTATATCTCTGGCCGTATTCGTCATTATATAGCTATCTTTCAGTGTAGAAAATTCTATAAATCGTATAAAAACAAAAAAACATAACCTCTTTCGTTCCATCTACCGGCAATGCTTTACACGAATTCATTATTACATTAATTTAATCGACAGCAACTGGAATAGAAATGAAGTACTACAGATTATAAGAATATTTTTACTTTGTCTTTGATACAATTTATAAACCTAAAAAACATTTTGAATCTGCAAATATTTAGGTTATGTTGACCAATAGATAACACTTCCCTTTCGTATAGTTTTTGTCAGAGTTTTATTAGCTTAATTTAAATTTGACGGGCTTAAAATTTGTCTTTTAACGATCAATATATTTTTGACTTAAAAAAAGAAGAAACAGAACATTTTAGATCATAGAAAGTGTGTAAAATGGAAAAAATGATTATATTCCTGTCGAATTATTAAAAGCACATTTGTATTTTTGTAATAAACTCTAAGAAATGACTCGAATTTTTTCAATAGATGGAAAATGTCTCAGAGCCAGTTTCCGCATTTGCGATTTATTCCATGAAACGTAAAAAAGTGGACCATGCTCCGAAATTAAAAAGACTCACAAGCAAGAAGAAAAACTCGCTCGATGTCACCTCCCTTTACAAAGAGAAGAAAAACAAATCTCAAAAACCCTCTTCGAATGGAAATAATATTAAGAATATCGCAAAGAATGAGAAACTAAAAGAACAGATAAAATACACAATAGAAAATAACCAAAGTATTATAAATCTTGTAAATAAGCCCCAAGATTTCCAGCTAAAAGTTAGTAAACCTCACAAAACCAAAGTTGTGAAAACTGATAAGTCCAAGAAAATTGAAAAACTTCAGAGAGCTGAAGGACCACGCAAAGCTTTAACATCTACAAATAGGAAAGACAAAAAGTCAGGAAAAATTGCTAAGAAAAATCTCAAAAAAGCTCCAATTTCTCAGAATAATGATTTGCGAACAATATCTGGAGAAGAGATTGAAAATAATAGTAATCAAAAGAAATCAGTACAAAGAATTAAGAAGTTGAAGAAAAAGCAGAGCCTGGAGGAAGCAGAATTAATTGATGATGAAATTAATGGTGATCCTATTACAAAAAGTAAATCATGTTTTGAATGGCTAATTTCGCCTTTCAACGTTGATCAATTTTTAAAGTAAGTTGAATTATATACACATAATAATTTAAAATTTATCTTTAAATACATTTATATTATAGTTATTTTTAGATATTTAGAATTTATCTTTTTATCTACGATTCATTCATTCAGGGTGGCCAGTGAATTTATTTTTTGACTGGGAATTTTACAAATTTTTAAAAGAAAAATCTATCCAGTCAATTGAAATATCATAAATTTCATATCAGATGGTATATAATGCAATTTAAAATAAGTTTGATTTTAACTGTTCTTAAATTTTAAGTTCAATTGTTAATTTTTTCAATTATGAAATCATTCAGTTCACAATGTGTAATTCTTAAATCTTTTACCATCAAAAATTTCTCGATTAGGTCTTTATTTTTATGGGTATATTTTCAATTAAAAGAATTTTAAGATGCAGTTTTGAAGACTTAAACAATAAAATATGAATAGCTTTTGAATTTGCAATGTGTTGAGACAAAAACCTTTTAAGTTGATCAACTGTAAATATAAATAATAATGATTTTTTAAATTGAACTGTAATCTGTTCAAAATCAAACAATTTACAGATTTTAACGTTAAAAATTGAACTGTTTCAATTCGAAAGCCTTAGTAATTAAACAAATTCAAAAGTCCGATTGAAACTTTGTAAACTATGTTCAATTAAAAAAAATTTTTAAATAAACAAATTCTGAATTAAACGCTTTTATTAATTTTCAAATCCTATACAAACGTTGTTTTAGTCAACATTTCAGAGAGCTAAACTTAAACTTTGAACGTTGCAATGTTAACTATAATTGTTTTATTTTAAGAAACTGTTTATTTTTTAATGAAATTGTTTAATTTTGATGTATTTAATAGTTAAACAATTATTGATTTAGAAAAAAATCGAGTAAGTTGAGGAGATATTTACAAATATTGAAAAGATGCAAACTTGCTTGAAAACTTGAAAAGATTTCAAAAGATTTCAAACAAAATATAGATTTTTGAAACTTTCGAATTAAAATTGTCAAGCTTTTTAAGGATTTTGAAAGGTTTAATATGATACAATTTTTTTTAAGATTCCTGTGAAAATTTTAAATGATTTTTGATTTTGAAAAGTTAATTTTAACCGAATATTTAAAGAGAATTAAAAAAACAAACAAATTTTGATGAATAAATAATAATTGAAAAATTATTACTTTAGAAAAAATTGATGTAAGTTTAAGAGATATTTAGAAGTTTTGAAAAGATTAAAAAATAATTGAGAACTTGAAAAGATTTTAAGAGAATATTTAAAAAGATTTCAAAGGATTCTGAAAATTGTAAAAAAACTGGACAATTTTAAAGCAAATTTTTCAATTTTGCAGGATTTATTAAAAGTTTTAGGAAAAATTCGAACCATTTAAATTCCAAAAAGTGTAAAATACAATGTAGATTTTTGAAGATTTTGAAATAAAATTTTGACGCCATTTAAGGATTTTAAAAGGATTCAAGTTTATACAAACATTTTCTAAAGATTCCTGGGAAAGTTTAAAGTGGTTTTTTATTTTTTTTTTATTTTTTAAGAGAATATGTAAATATATTTCAATACAAATCTTAATGTATAAATAAAAATTGAAAAATGATTAATTAGTTACGACTCAAAATTAAAATAATTAAACTTCTAATTGAAAGAGTGTTTAAATTAAAAAAACATTTGTAATCTTCCAATTTTTAATGTTTCTAGCTTAAATTTGCGTAACATGATATGATTTAAACAATTTGTTTATTCATTGATTAATTCTTCAATTTAGAGCATTTAAAATAATAGCGTGGATTTATATTTTTCTGAATCTTTGAACTGTATAATTTATAAAAGTTAAAAATTCCTAATTTTGTAGTTGAGCGGCATTTAATTTTAAGATTGATCAATTAAAAGTGTTAAAAGCTTCCATTTTATATATTGTAAATTATTGAGCGTTTGGGTTAACAAATTTTTAGGTTTTAATTATTAAAGTTTAAAATGAAAAAGACTTCAACTTTGAATTTTTTAATTTGAAGTTCGGTTTTGAATCTAAATTTCAATGACCGTGAAAAATTTGTTTGAACCGGGAAATGACCGGGAATTTTTTTCCTCGATTAAAACAGCCACCCTGTTCATTTTTTTCACATCTCCTTTGGAAATCTTGATTTCTTAAACCTTGTAAACCTGGAACTCACCTTGAATTTTTATATCCTTGAAAACCCGGAAATTTGAATTTGTTCAACCTTGAAAACCTGGAACTATTAGGGTGTACAGTTTTTCTCGTATATTACGTTTCCTCCTTTGTTTCCTATTCTTGAAAAACTTCCCCCTTTTCTATTCAAATATGCGAATATAAAAATTCGTTTTGCATCTACAAAATTATTCTATTCAAAACTAGAATATGCTTGTTTGGTTACAATTGTAGTCAGTTTAAAATTTTAAAAATTTAGGTTTAAATATTTCAAACTGTTTGGTCTCAATTTCAAACGTAGAAAATTGTCTGGTTTTTTAAATTCTTCGAATTTGTAGAATATAAAATTGAAAGACTTGATAGTTGCTCAATTTCCAGTTTGAAGGATTTGTAATTCAACAATCTTGAATTAAATGCCTTCAGAATAAATTCAAAACAATGGAAAAGTCACTTATTTCTTATTTGAAAGTGTGCCAAAATATTGAACATTTCAAACTCAACTTGGAAAATGAAAAGAATTTCAAATTGAAAGGCTTAAAATTGTGCAATTTCAAAAATTGGAATCATAGCAGTCTTGATTTTTTTTTAAATTTTAAATTTTCAATGTAATATCTTAAAATCGTCCAATTTTTAGTTGAACATTTAAAAAAATGAATCCTTTACAATTGAGAATAATTTGATTGGAATATTTCAGGAATGAAATTTTAATTTAATGAAATTCTAAATGAATTTATCTTTTTTTTTTGAAAAATTTGTCTAATTCTAATTTTTTAATTATATAAACATTCAATTTATTTTTCAAATTGCCAAGTTTTCATCGCTTCGAATTAAGAATTCTTTAATTCCAAACCTTTTCAGTTTCAAATTATTCAATTTTAAACGCTTTTATTTAGAAACGATACAAGTTCAATTCCTTTTCATTCCATTCGAAATATTGTCATTTTATTGAAATTTTACCTAATCTAAAATTGTTTGTAAGTTGTTTATATTTTTAAAATTTTAGAGAATCTTGGGAACAGCAACCTGTTCATATAAAAAGAAAGGATAAAGATTACTATCAATTTTTAATGTCCACACCGATGATAGATACAATTTTGCGAGAGAATCACATACTCTTTACGAAAAATGTCGACGTTACTTCGTATACTGATGGAGTGAGGGAAACGCATAATCCTCCTGGTCGAGCAATCCCGAGTATTGTTTGGGATTATTACGAGAACGGATGTTCCGTCAGGATGCTGAATCCTCAGACATTTATTCCACAACTTCATGAATTGAATGGTAATTTTATTTCAGTAGCTTTTTCAATTTTTAATTACAGGCATCGGACTCACGCCACTATTGACACATTTCACTATTTTTTTGAAAATTTGACTTTAGGTTTAAAAATTCACCTTTTTTGGTAAAAAATTCATCTTTTTGGCCTAAAAATGCAACTGTTTGGTTGAAAATTAATCTTCTTTAGTTGAGGATTTAACTGTTTTGTTTGAAAATCAGTCTTTTTTTGGTTGAATTCAACTGTTATTTATTAAAAATGAAAATAGCTTTCGGTAAAGTATTTACTATTACATTATTGGCTGATCATTCATCTTTTTGATTGAAAATTCAATTACTTGGTTGAAGGTTGAATGGATTGATAAAAAATCCTTTTCCTCTGAAGATTCATATTTTAGTTGAAAATTCATCTGTTTGGTAGACAATTCGTTTTTTTTTGTTGAAAATTAATTTTTGAACTGAAAATTTAACTATTCCATTTTTGGTTACAAAATTGACTTTTTTTCAAATTAAAAATTTAAATACTGGGGTAAAAGTGAACCAATTTATTAAAAATTGATTTTTTGAAAGAAAAAAATTTTTCTTTCAAATTAATTTTTTTTACTGAAAATATAACGCTTCGGTTATTGGCTGAGAATAGATATTATTTTAGTTGAAAATACGTATTTTTTGGTAGAAAACTAATCTTCTTTTTTGAAAATTCATATTTCGGATTGAAAATTTAAATGTTTTATAGAAAATTCGTCTTTGATTTGACAGTTCGACAATTTGGGTGACTTTTTTTTCTTTCTTGACTGAAATTTTCAATTGATCTTTTTTGTTAGAAAATTCAACTTCTGGGTTGAAAGTTGAACTACTTTGCTACAAATTCATATTTTTTTGGTTAAAAATTAATCTTTTTTGTTGAAAATTAAACTGTTTTTTAAAAAATTCGTCTGTTTTGTTGATAATTGGTATTTTTTTGTTAAAGAAATGAAATAAATAGTTAAAAATTCTGTTTTATTTGTTGCGTATTAATCATTTGAATTGAAATTTCATTTTTTTGGTTGAAAATTTGACTATTTTATTAAAATTCGTATATTTCGTTGAAAATTTGTCTTTTGTTGTAGAAAATTAATCTTCTTGATTGAAAGTTCGTCTTTTTGTTTAAGAATTTATCTTGGTAGACTGAAAATTCAACTATTTCTTTGAAAATTCGTTTTTTTCTTGAAAATTAATTCTTTTTATTGCCAGTTTAACTTTTCCATTTTTGGTTGAAGATTGATCTTTTTTTATTTGGAAATTCAACTATTTGGTTGAAAATTCATCTCTTGGTAGAAGTGTAATTTTTAAAAATGGAAGTCTTTTGGTTGAAAATTAAACTGTTTTTGAAGATTCCGCTACTTGGTTGAAAATTCGTTTTTTTGTTGTTGAAAATTCAACTATTTTGATCAAAACGTAATATATTTCGATTTGAAATCTTAGGAATTTAAGGCCCTTCATATTGAATTCAATATCGTACCTACATGAATTTTATTTTAAAGAATTTATTCTCCTATTTTCGTGAAAAATCATCCTCTTTCCCCTGTTTTGAGAGCATTTTGGACTGTGAAGTCTGATATTTTTAAAAAGGTTTAAGGGATTTTTCAAATTTGAAAGTATTTTAAAGAATATAGTATACATACATGTTCAAATATTCTGAGGAATTTTATGAGATTCATCAGATTTTATAGGATTTTTCGGGATTTCAGAGGATTTCAAAATATTTCAAGAAATTTAAAAGATTTTGAAAGAATTTTTTAGCGTTAAAAATTTTTTAAAGTATTTTAAAAGATTTCAAGAGATTTCAGGGAATTTCAAATATTTCAAGGGATTTTAACAGATTTTATCTGATTTCAAAGTTTTTTAAAAGTTTTTATAGAAATTTTAAGAGATATTACAATTTTCAAGATAATTAACGGAATTTCAAAGTATTTCAAGGCATTTTAAAATGGTATCAATGATATCAAAGGATTTAAAGGATTTTCAGGGATTTCTAACGATTTTAATTGATTTTATGGGGTTTCAAAGGATTTCAACGATTATAAAATTTTAAAAAGCATTTAAAAAGATTAAAGATATCAAGATATCATATGATTTACAAATTTCTAAGGAATTTCAAATGATTTCGTAATATTTCTGAAAATTGAACAAATTTAAAGGAATTTTTACAGTAATTTCAAAATTTCAAGGGATTTCAAGGAATTTTACAATATTTCAGAGATTAATAGAATTTCAAAAGAAATTAAAAGATTCCATAAGATTATAAGGAATTTCTATAGATTTCAAGGGACTTTAAATTATTTCAACAGAATTGTACGGGTTTTTAATACATTTCAGGAGATTTCAACAGATTTCAGAGCTTTTAGTGTTTTCTAAAATATGTCAAGGAATTTCAGAAAACATCAAATATTGCAAGGGATTTCAAGGGGCTCTATAAGATTTTATGGGATTTTAGAGGATTTCAAAGATTTCATCAATTTTTAAGGAATTTTGAAAGATATTACTTATTTCAAGATGTTTTACTCGATTTTTGTGGGATTACTAGAGATTTCACAAGATTTGAGAAAATTTTAAGGAGTTAAGGGTATTTTAAAATATTCCAAGTAATTTAACGAGATTTCGACTTTTTGAAGGGGTTTCAAAGAATTTTGTAGCATTTTAGAAAATTTCAAAGGATTTTGAAAAGGTATCCAGGATATCAATGACATTTAAAAGAATTCACGGGATTTTAACAGACTTCTAGAGAAATTTAGGGAATAAAGGAAATAAAATGAAATTGTATGTTTTAAGGGATTCATTGAATTTCGAAAAAAATGATCAGATTTAAAGGGATTTCTACAGATTTTAAGAAATTTCAAGGGATTTAAAAAAATTGAAGAGTTTTTCAGGAAATTTGGAGGATCTCAACAGATCATAGGGTTTCTTAAAGGATTTAAAATATTTGAGGGAATTTTTAAAAAATTCAAAAAGAATTTCACGCGATTTTACGGAAAATATATATTTTATATTTCAAGAGCAGTTAAACCATTGAATTATTATTTAAAATATTGCCTGACACTATTTTGCTACTATTTTTCCAAATTGATGCTACTATTGACAGTATTTTGAATTTCTCAAATGAATTGGAGGCCTACAATTATTAAACGTAAAAGTATATCCTTATTTTCAGTGGTGCAGTCAAGGCCCGGCTGGGCCTGGCTCCATATTTGAATTTTCAAGACAGAAAGACAAATTTTTTAGAAGACAGTTGAATTTTCATAAAAAAGTTCATTTTCAACGAAAGATGACTTTTCTACCATGAAAGATGAATTTTCAACAAAAGAATAAAGTTTTTAAGCTAAAAAGTCGAATGTTTTAGAAAACAGTGGGTTTTTAAATCGGAAAAGATGAATTTTCAACAAAAAAGATCATTTTCAATCAAGAAAGATGAATTTTTAACAAGATGGTTAAATTATCAAACAAAAATTTGAACTTTCAACAAACAAGAACAATTTTCTACCCAAAAAGATGACTTTAACAAAATATATGGATTTCCTACCAAACAGTTGAATTTTCAACAATAAAGTTGAATTTTCAACAAGCAAGATTAATTTTCTACCCAAAAAGACGACTTTTTCAACAAAATAAATTAATTTTCCACCAAATAGTTGAATTTTCAACGTATACAATATGCACGATAAAGTTTTAACCAAAAACGGAATAGTAAACTTTTCAGATAAAAACTTTGATAAAAAAAAACTTTGAAAAAAAGGAATTTTCAACAAAATTGTTAAATTTTTAACGAAAATGATGAATTTTCGACCAAGAATATTATTGTTCCATAAAAAAAGGAGAAATTCCAACTTATCCAGTATACAGAATAAAGTTTTAAACAAGCAAGAAATAGTTAATTTTTCAAAAAAAAAAAAAAAAAAAATTTAACAAAAGAAAATGAATTTTCAACAAAGTTGAGAAATTTGAACCAAAAAGATGAATTTTCGACCATAATTATGAATTCTGAATAAAAAAGAATTAAGTTTCTAAGCAGTTCAACTTTAAGTCAAATAATCGACTTTTCAACAAAAAAATATGAATTTTCAACGAAGCATGTAACAGTTGATATTTCAACCGAACAATTGCATTTTCAACCAAAAAGGATAAATTTTCAACAAAATACATGAATTTTCAACAAAGTTATTTAATTTTAAAGCCAAAAAGACGAATTACCTACAAATAAGCTGAATTTTCAACCGAAAAATATGATTTTTTAACCAAATAGTTTAATTTTTAACCAAATAGTTTAATTTTCTACCAAATTGTCGAATTTTCAAGGCAAAAAAATGAATTTTCTACAAAACAGAAGAATTTTTAACATAAAAGTTCATTTAAAAGCAAATACTTGAATTTTCAACCATAATCATGAATCCTGAATAAAAAAGAATTAAGTTTTTGCAAAGTAGTTCAAC
>CAKNYM010052049.1:0-60042 GCA_932195095.1 Andricus curvator
TTCAATCGTGTGCGAAACTATGAATGTTCACGAAACGTCGGCAACATTCATAGTTTCGCACACGATTGAAACCCGAAAAATCTTTAAATTTTTAATTTAAATTTATTATAATGGATCATCGTGAAAGTCTTAAATCTTTTACTTTTTAGTTGTGTTTTCATAAAGTCATAAAGATAAATTTTCAATCTAAGAAATGAATTTTTAACTGAAATGATGAATCTTCAACCAAGAATATGAATTTTTAACCAAATAGATGAATTTTCCACCCAAAAGATTAATTTTCTACCAAAAAAGACTCATTTTCAACAAAGTAGATGAATTTTCATCTAAAAAAAAAACAATTTTCAACCAAAATTAGAATAGTTAAAATATCAGAAAAATAAATGTTCAACCAAAAAAAAACAACAACGAATTTTCAACAAAAAATTAGTTTAACAAAAAATAGAAGGATTAAATTGACAGTAAAGACAATCAATTTTCAACAAAAAAAAATGAATTTTCAACTAAATGTATTCTTATCAAAAAATAGAATAGTTAAATTTTCTACTAAAAAGATAATTTTTTAACGAAAAACATTACATTTCTATCAAAAAAGGTAAATTTTCCACAAAAAATGGAATAGTTAAAGTGAACTTTCAACTAAAAATGATGAATCTTCAATTAAAAAAATAATAATTTTAGCCAAATACATACATTTTAAACTAAAAAAATGAATTTTTTACCAAAAATAAAGTAGGATAATTTTCAGTTAGTAAAATAAATTTTCAGTCAAAAAACAAACGAATTTTCAACAAAACATTTAAATTTTCAACCAAAGTAAAGAATTTTTAACAAAAAAGATAAAACTTCAACTAATGAGAGTACTCTTCTACCAAAAAAGACGTGACCGAAAACAGATACATTTTCAACTAAAAATAGAATGGTTAAATTTTCAGAAAAAAAATAATTTTCAATAAAATTAAAGTAAGTTTTCAACGAAATAGTATAATTTTTAACCAAGAAGATTATATTTATATAAAAACATAGATTTTCGACAAAAAATGGAACAGTAACATTTCCAGGTAAAAAAATTAATTCCAAATGAGAAAAAACTCATTTTCAACCAAAAAGATCAAGTTTCAAATTTTTAACCAATAAGATGAATTTTTAACAAAGTACATGAATTTTCAACCAAATATTTGAATTTTTAAAGGAATTTCCTACCAAAAAGATGAATTAGTCACCAAGAAGTCTAAATATTCTCCCCAAAAATTCGAATTTTCAATAAAATAAAGGAATTTTAAACCAAATATTGGAAAATCTCTTAAAATCTTTGAAATCCTACGAAATCCCTCACTTCTTGTGAATAATGTCTTTGAAATCCATTAAAATATTTAAAACCCTTAAAATCCCATAAAATTATTAAAACCCTTGGAAATCCCTTGAAATTATTTAAATCTCTTAAAAATGACTTGGAATCTTTCAACATACTTTAAAATATTTTAAAGTCTTTGAAATCCCTTCAAACTATTTGAAATAAATAAAAAATTTCTGGGAATCGTTAAAATTTCCTAAAATATTTCTAATCCTTTGAATCTTTTGAAATCCCTTGAAACTTTTTGAAGCTCTTGAAAATGCATGGGAATCTTTTAAAATACCCTAAAATATTTCAAATCCTTTGAAATCCAATCAAATTACTGAAATCAATTAACAATTTCTTTCTAATCTTTTAAAATACCTTAAAATATTTCAAATCCTTTGGTCATTTTATCAATCAATCTGCAGAACCAATTATATAAAAACTTTTAACAAATCAAAAAAATCAATTGAATTATGTAAAATCGAGTAAATTTATACAAATTCAAAAGAATTTATAAAAATTCAAAAGAATTTCAAAGAATTCAGGATAAATTAATAAGAATTCAGGGTGAAACAAAAAAATAATTTTAAATCTCTTCAAATCTTTAAAACCCTACGAAATAACTCACTTTTCTTGAATAAATTCTTTAAAATCCACTAAAATGTTATTAAATCTCTTAAAAATATTGAAATCAATTAAAAATTCCTTGGAATCTTTTGAAATTTCCTAAAATCCTCGGAAATCTCCTGTAAAATCGTTTCATATCTTTCGAAATTCTAGAAAATTCTTTATCTTAAAATATCTCAAACGCTTCGAAATTCCTTCAAATTAATTAAATTAATTAGTAATTCCTTGGATTCTTTTAAAATTCTTTGAAATCCTACTAAACTACTAAAAACAAGGAAAAATTACTTTAAATCTTTTAAAATAACCCAAAATAACCTAAAATATTTTAAATCCTTTAAAATCGTTTGAAATACCTTGAAATTCGTTAAAGCTCTTGAAAATGCTAATTGATAAAAAATTCCTCGGAATCTTTTAAAAATAATCTGAAATATATCAAAAGAATTCAAGGCAATTCAGAAATAGGTATAGATCTGAATTAAATAGTGATTAACCCATGAGTGAATTTATTGATAGAAAAGTGACTAATGTGATCTTTTAATTAAAAAAAGTTCCCTGATTTTTGCTATTTTTTTCAAAATGCTCTTGGAAGCTTTGATCTTATTATAATTTTTTCTGAAGTTCCAGTAAGGAGCTGCAAATAGGGTACCATAGGGACCAAATCTTGAAAATAGGGTACTTTAGGGACCTTAACTGAATATAGGGTACAATAGGGGATATAGGGACCGGTCTGTGAGGTCTGCATTTCCCATAATTTCAGTACAATATATTCATTTTTCATAGAGACTGCCATAGAGATTAGATTTTAAAGTTATTTAGGACAAACCTTAAGACTAGTTACATTCTGTTCCATCGTCTGCTGCGCAATCAGCAGATTTTTGTTTGCTTCTTTTAAGGCATCTACAGTGGGTTTCAAGTCGCTTATTTGACTACCAACGTCAGCCACGCTACTTTTCAAAGATTGAAAATCTTTGGGTAAGCTCGCTAATTGAGGTTCTGCTTTCAACGAGTCCTGTACTTCATGCAAGCCTCGCTGGATGGCAACCATCTGTAAAAAAATTAACAAAATTTTATTAGTTTCTAGAAAATTCAGGGTTTCTAGCCGGGCCTCCCCACTTATTTTTCAGAAGCAGAACGAATTAATTTTTGGAAATTTTTTTGTTAGTTTGACTAGAAAACCAGCATGCGCGCAATGCCCGCGATTATTGTGTTTTTTTTTCTCACGTAATTTTTAAATTAATATTGGTATACAATTTTTTAAATTAAAAGTGGTATCTATATTATCCAATTATACCAATTTCCGACGAAAAATACTGACATTACCTATTATTTTTCAAATATTGTAAATATTATTTGAAATCGAATAATTTTTTATTAATAATACCAATTTTAGACAAAAATCACTGACATACATAACAAATTCTAAATCTTTTTCAAATCATAACGATTTTTGTTTGAAAATGTAAATTTTATTTGTAAAATTTCAACTTAACCTAAATTCTTCATTGAAATCTAAAGATTGTTTTTAAATTTCAATTTCCGAGGAAAAACATTAATAAAATCCAAAATTGTTCATGCTTGTACATTTTATTATTTTAAACAAAAATCATTGGATTTAAATCTAATGATGTTGTGTTTCAAAATAGAAATTTCCGATGTAACACGTCAACAGAACCTAAAATTGTTCACTAAAAATACAAAATTTAGCCGAATAACACTAACATAATCTAAAATTGTTGAAAGATTCTAAATCTTCTTTAAATTATAATGATTTTTGTTTGATAACACCAATTTTTGATATAAAACGCCAACGTAACCTAAAGTTGTTAACAAATTATGAATTTTCTTTGAAATCTAATGATTTGTAAATAAAAATCCCAATTTCCAATCCAAAATTGTTTATGTTTACAAACTTTATTATTTTAAATAAAAATCATTATGAACTAAAATCTATTGATTCTTTGTTTAAAATTACAAATTTCAGATGAAACACACCATTATAACCTAAAGTTGTTAAAAAATATAAACATTCTTTGAAATCTAATGAGTTTTTATTAAAAATACCAATAATTTTTGACGAAAAACATTAAAATAACAGAAAATGGTTCAGAATTGTAAGTCTTCTTTAACACCTAATGATTTTTTTTATAATAACCGATTTCTTGTGAAAAATGTTAATACAACCTGAAACTGTTGAAAAATTACAAATCTTATTCGAACTATAATCATTTTTGTTTTAAAATCTCAATTTTTTGTGTAAAACGCTAACATACCTTAAAATTGTTAAGATATGTGAATTTTCTTATAAATCTAATGAATAAAAATTAAAAATACGAATTTTCGACGAAAAACACTACAACACAAACAAAAAATGTTGAAAGATTCTAAATCTTGTTGAAGTTATCATAATTTTTGTTTTAAAATACCAATTTTTGGTGTAAAACGCTAAGCAAGTAAGTAAGTATACCATTAAGCCATTTCCCTTTCAGGGTAGGCGTGACACTACCCGATTCGGGTAGTGTTTCTAGGTGGATAGTTTTCTTGTAGTTATAAATAACTACAAGTGTGGGCTCACCACACCCACGATGTGCCAACAGCACGCAGTATTCTCGAATGGTATAATTATTATTATTATTCTCTAAAACAATTTAAAATTGTTAAAATATGTGAATTTTCTTTTAAATCTAATTTTTTAAATAAAAAATACCAAATTCTGACGAAAAACACTAACATAATCTAAAATTTTGTGAAAATTATAAATCTTGTTCAAATGATCATTTTTGTTTTAAAATACCAATTTTTGGTATAAAACGATAACATAACCTAAAATTATTAAAAATTATGAGCCTTTAAAATCCAATAATTTTTGTTTAAAAAACGTTCAACAATAACAAATATTAACAAAACCTGAAAAAAGTAAATTGTTAACAAATTTCTAATCTTTAACATCTAACAATTTCTTATTAAAAATACCTATTTCCGGTGTCAAAACGCTAACATAACCTAAATATGTTAAAAATTGTGAATCTTTATGCTGATTTTTGTTTAAAAATGATAATGTCCAGTGAAAAAAAAATAACACAACCTAAATTTTTTAGAAATTTTAAGTCATCAGAACTTTTTGTTTGTATACTAAAATTCTTTTTAAAAAATAGTAATTTCGAGCAAAAAGCACTGACATAAAACATGCATAATATTTGAAATAATTTATTAGATGATTTTAAAGTTTTAATTTAGCCGTCCAAAAAGGCAAAAGTTTTTTTATGATTTTTATTATTAAAAGTGATTATTATTGTGGATTTGTTACGAGAATAATAAAATTTTTACGATATTTTTATATGTTCCTAAATTCTGCCCTAGGGTCAAACTTGAAAATTTCAAAAATGTGTAAATACTCACAAACATTTTTTAAAAATCATTATTATATTTTAATAAATTTTAGTTATATTTATAAAAATATTATGGTTTCAAATTTCTTTGAATTATGTGGTGAGTATAATCATGATTGAAAATTTTGCCATTTTTTTTGCACCAAGTTTGGCCTTCGGGTAGAATCTAGGTAAAAAATACTTTAAAATACTAAAAATATCTTGAAAATTTAGAAAAATACTATGGAGACTTGATTGTTTGGGTCTGCAATATATTATGTTACAAGGTTAAATATGAGTTTTTTTTAGAAAAAAAACTTTAAAATCAATTTTCTCAAAAAACCCACTTTTGATTAATTTTTTTTTTAGATTCGTTGTAATATGAATGAGATATCCTATAAGTTTCGTTCTCGCTAAACTAGACCTTTTAATAAAAAACTAGTTAAACGTCGAATTTTGTTAGCTCTGGTGTTAATATGAGAGAAAAATTAATGTTCATATTATAAATAATGAAGCACTTTAACAACGGCTTAAAAAATAGAAATAAATCATACATAATTCAAGGGCTATGAAGAAACATACAAGATTTCAAAGGATTTAAAGGATTTTAAGCTATTTTAAAAGATTTCAAAGAATTTCAAGAGATTTAAACAATTTCAAGGAATGTTAAAGAATTTTGTTGATTTCCAAAGATTTCAAGGTATTTTACAAAATTTCACAAGATTTGAAGGAGATTTGAAGACTCTCCAAGGATTTCAAAGATTTCTAGGGATTTGAACAGTTTTTCAGAGAACTTCAATAAATAAGTTAATTTTAATTTATATTCAATGGTTTTCGAACGATTTCTATACTTATTTTAATAGATTTTTACAATTTCCAAACATTTCAATGGACTTTAAGGGATTTCACCGAATTTCTAGAGAACTTTAGGGGGTGAAATCGATTTTATTTCAAGAGATTTCTAAGTATATCAACAACTTCAAGGAATGTGAAAAAACTTAAAAAATTTCAAAGGATTTTAACGATTTTAAGTTATTTTAAAAGATTTCAAAGTATTTCATGAAATGTCAAAGAATTTTGTAGGATTTTTAAAGAATTTCAGGTATTTAAAGAATTTCACAAGATTAACGGGATTTTATAGTTTCTCCAATTATTTCAGAGGATTTACGGGATTTTAGAAGAGTTTAAAGATGTTGAGGTCGGTCTTAAAGGATTTCTAGAGAACTTTGGAAAATAAATGAAATAAAATGAAATTTCAAAGGATTTTAATTAATTTCACAAGATTTGCAGTATCTTAAAGAATCTCAAAGGATTACAAAAATTTCTAGTGATTTGAACGGTTTTCTTTTTAGAAAAATTTAATAAATAAGTTTATTTTGATTGATATTCATGGGGGTTTCAATGATTTTTACCTATTTTAATGAATTTTTATGGTTTCCCAACATTTGAATGGATTTTAAGGGATCAAAGAATTTCAAGTGAATTTTAGGTTTAGGGGATAAGATCAATTTTATTTTAAAAGAAATTACGTTTTTCTCTCAAAAGAAACAGTGTTTTGCTTAAATCAAACTATTTTAATAATTGAAAATGATTTTCTTCATTTTAAAATTATTTTTGGTTAAATAAAAAAAATAGGTTAATCAAACGGTTTCTTTGATTCAAGACAAATATTTTTCTGAGTAGAAGGGGTTTTCAAATTTGTTGTTAAAACAGTGATCTATCAAATATGAAATATCTTATGGACCAATATTATATACATAAAAATCTGTCCAAATTTGAAGAGAATTTTCGGACCTAGAAAAACGTTATACACTAATTCTGTGCTATTTTATCAGGAATTTCAGTTTTGAGTTTCTATTTAAAACTGCTGAAATTTTATTATCTTTAATTTAAACTTATTTGTTTTAATTTTAAACACTTTGAATTGCAAATTATTAAATTTTAGCCACTTCAAGCTTCAAATTACCAAAATATTGAGACCCAATTTGAAGTGGTACCATTTTAAACAATTTAAATTTGAAATTGTCTTTTGAGATTTGAAGTATAAATTGTTTAAGCATCAAGGCTTACACTTTGAAATTGTACAATTTGAAACGATTTAAATATAGACGAAACCACTTTATTTAGTTACATTTTTTAAATTCACAATTTAAAAATATTCAAGTACAACAGCATTCAATTTGAAATACTAAAGAAGAATTTTCAAGATATTTATGACACCGAAAGAGCGCACGGTACGGAAACCTCGATTTTATTAAAAATTTTAAAAATGTAGGCTATTTACTAAAAATAGAAAAAATTATATGATTTGAATTCGAATTACCTGCTCTGTAAAATTATCAAGCTGGGCCTTAAAATTGGAGAGTTGAGTAACGATGTTACTTTGATTTTTCTGAAGTTGCTTAGACGTAGAATCACATTTTTGTATAGCATCAGGAAGTCCTTCGCTTCCTGCTATCACTGAAAAAGAAAACATTTGAAAATTAGGCCTATTCAACTCTGAATTTACTCTCGAGAAAAATGACAATTTACACAATTAAAAACTATTTCACAGAAGTTTGCATGGTGTCTTTATTTTCAGAAATGAAAATCATTTCAACAGTACAATTAAACATTTGCGCACGTATTATTATATAAGTATTGTTTTTAAAATTTTTATTTCTTTCCTTTTTCGTCCGATTCTCCAATTGTTGAGTCGAATTTTTTATCAGAAATCTGAAAATGGCTTGAGGAGAGGGTAAACATTTTGTTTATTGCTTGCAAGGAACAAATTAAAAATAGCAATATAGTGCCAAGGTATTCTGGATTTTTTCGAATTTTATACCTTGGTCTAGTTCACTCCTTAGGGTTGAAAGTTGCTGACGAACATCAATAAAAAGCCAGATTAAACTAGCTGTGGCGAGGACTGCCGCACAAGCCAAAAATGCACTACAAGCTCTCAGGAGACCAGGACATTGACTGCTTCGGTGTCTGGATTTTCGAGGGCCACGTGTCGAAACGTTCCAAAATTCGGAACATTCGTCACTGCTGTCTGACAATAATTCCTATAAAAAGTTGTGGAATCAGTCGAATTTATTTCAAAATTTAAACCAGGCAGGCTGCAATTCATATGAGTATTAAAAAAAAATTTGGTTCATTTCCCGGTTTTTTTTTTATTGTAAAAAATGTTTTATGGTAATTAAAATTAAGAAATTCGAACTACTAAAACTGAAATGTTTTTTCGTTTGAAGTAATTAAAACTCAACTACAAATTAAAGCATTCAAAATGGAACTTTTTTATATTTTAAACTTTTAAAATGGAAGATTCACAAATTTTGAATTCAGACTTTTTTTATGCAGACGCTTAATAATTTACACGTATATAATGGAAACTTTTAACACTTTAACTAATTGTATCTAAATTAAATCGCGTTAAACGCAAAATTAAAAAATTCTAACTTTTATAAATTGAACAGTTCAAAGATTTCTGTTTAAAAAATATAAATCCACGCTATTATATCCAATGTTCTACATTAAGACTAATCCTCCTTTTGAACTAACATTAATAAAAATGTAAAAAATAAAAAAATAGCCTCCTTCAATTCGGAAAAACAATTAATAATCAAAATTAAAAAAAAAGATAAAATTTAAAAAAAAAATTAAAAGGTCCCTTTTTCAATTAAGAAAAAATTAATAATCGAAGTTTCCTCCATTCCAACTTAATAAAAATGTTTTAAAAAAAATTACGCTCTTCCAATTCAGGAGAAATGCTGAAAACAAAAATAGCTTTTTCCAATTGAAAAACAATTTTTATTGAGATGACTGGGAAAATTTCAAATGATTTTTTAGTTTGTAAAATGTATTTTAAGAGAGCATTGAAAAAGATGTGAAAACATCACAAATTATTTCGTAAAATTTCTCAAATTTTGAAGCAAAATTTTGCAAAAAATTTGTTAGAGAAAATTCGAGTAAGTTTAAAAGATATTTAGAAGTTTTTAAAAGATTGAAAAATAATTTTTGACTTGAAAAGATTTTTAAAAATTCCAAAAAAATGTAGATTTTTGAAGATTTCGATATAAAATTTTAAAGATTTTTAAGGATTTTGAATGGTATATATAAAGGTATATATCAAAAGAATTTTCTCAAGATTCCTGGGAAAATTTTTAATGACTTTTATTTTTCAAAAATTAATTTCAAGAGAATATTTAAAAAGATTATAAAACATTTCAAAACATTTCCGAAATTGTCAGAAAAGAACTTTGAAGATTTTGAGGCAACTTTTTTAAGTTTGCAGGATTTAAACAAAAATGGTATGAAAAACTTGAATCATTTTAAAAGATATTAGGAAGGTTTAGAAATTTTGAAAATATTGAGAAAAAAAATTTAAAATTTGAAAAGATTTCAAATAATTGAAAACAAAATGCAAATTTTTTAATATTTCGAAAAAAATTTCAAAGCTTTTTAAGAATTTTAAATGGTTTAAAGTTTAAAGAAAACAAAACTTTTCTTAACAATTTTCCCTATACTTTTTTGAGATATTTGAAACCTTCCAAGAACTTTTTGAATTTTCTCAAGAATCTTAGAAAAATTATATTTATATAACCTTAAGAACAAATGAACACATAAACTTAAAAATAAATAGTTACTCGAAATTTTTATTTTGTATTAAAAATTAATTTCCCCCTCAAATTATAATTTCGTTGAAATTTTTTTACTTTCTTGACTGAAATTTTTGTTGTTGAAAATTCAACTATTTTTTTGAAAATGTGTCTTTTTTGTTCGAAAATTCATCTCTTATGTTAGAAATTTAATCTATTTTTAGTAAAAATGCAACTGTTTGATTGAAAATAAATCTTTTTTGTTTTAGGATTCAAATAGATCTGTCAAAGGTTAGTTTAATATTGAATATATTTTGGGACAGCAGTTAGGTAATAAATTTACGAATAATTTTTCAATTGAGTAGGAAATTCCCTTTATACAGTTCAAAATTGGTTAATCTTTTCTAAATGGATCCTCTTTTAAAACACTAAAGTATATTTTTGAACTTTATGATTTAAAATTTTATAAAACAAGATGCCCAGCAAGTCAGATTTTAAATTCTTATTTTTTTTTTAGAATTTTCGTTCTTGGCGTTGCAAAAATAAAATTGTAATGAAAGACTAATTCTTATACTTATTATACTTTTTTTTCATTTCTAGTGCAAAAGTGTCACGTAATGTGACTTTAAATGTTTGACTTTAAATAAGCTCGCAACTAGCGTGAGAACGGATGCTGCTGTCAGCAAATTTTCGAAAGTAGGTTCCTTTTTTACAACAGCGGAAGTCAGATCGAAAAGGACGAATTCTCAAGGATACAGTTAAATTTTCGACCAAAAAAAAAATGAATTTTTAACAAAATATTTAAATTTTCAACAGTATAGTTTTATTTTTAACTAAATTATTGAATTTTAAACTACAAAGATGAATTTTGCACATAATTTAATTTTTTAGAATACTTTTCACCAAAAAATATGAATTTTCAGTCCAACAGGACAAATTTTCTGTCCGGATATACGAATGTTCAATCAAGCAGTTGAATTTTCGACCAAAAAAGAGGACTTTTTAACAAAATACTTGAATTTTCAAGGAAACAGTTGAATTTTCGATCAAAAAAGATCAATTTTGAACAAAATAGATCAATTTTCAAAGAAATAATTACATTTTCAACAATATAGTTTTATTTTCAACAAAGCTGTTGAATTTTCAACCAACAAAGATGAATTTTGAACCAAATGGTAACATTTGTAAACCAAAAAGATTAAACTTAAAACCAAAACAGTTGAATTATCATAACAGAATTTTTGAGAAGACTTTCCAAAACAAAAATATGAATTTTCAATCCAAAAGGACGAATTTTCTGTCCGAATAGACGAATGTTCAATCAAACAGTTAAATTTTAGACAAAAAATGATGACTTTTTAACAAAAAACTTAACAAATAAATATTTGAATTTTTAAACAAACTAATTGAAAATATCTCAATTAAATCGCGTTAAAATGCAAAATTTTTACATTTTAACTTTTATAAATTAAACAGTTCAAAGATTTCTGTTTGAAAACTATAAATCCACGCTATCAGTTTCAATGCTCTAAATTGAAACTAATCCTGCTTTTGAACTGACAGTAATAGAAATTTAAATAATAAAAAATTAGTCTCCTCCAATTGAAAAAAACAATTAACAATCGAAATTTAAAAAAAAGATAAAAAAAAAGGTCCCTTTGCCAATTCAGAACAAATTAAAAATCGAAGTTTCCTCCATTCCAACTTAATAAAAATGTTAGAAATACAAAATTACGCTCTTCCAATTCAGGAAAAATGATTAAAAATAAAAAGGTTCCCCCTTCAATTCAATAAAAATGCTGAAAAGCAAAATGACTTTCTCCAATTTGAATTTTTAACCAAATTGCTGAATTTTCAATCTAAAAAGATGAATTTTTAACAGAATGATCGAATTAAAAAAAAAAAGATTAAGCGTCAACCAAAAACAGTTGTATTTTCAACGAAATGAATGAATTTTTTAGAAAACAGTGGAACTTTCAACAACAAAAAATAGACAAAAGTTCAATAAAACAGTTGAATTTTGCACAAAAAATTACTTTTTAACAAAATACTCGAATTTTTAACAAAATAGTTGAATTTTCAACCAAATGGTCCAACTTTTATTAAGAAAAGATTAAACTTTAACCAAAAACAGTAGCATTTTCAACCAAATAGTTAAATTTCCTAGCCAAAAGGACACATTTTTTAAAAGACAGTTGAATTAAAAAAAAAATTAATCCTGAACAAAAAATGTAATAGTTGATATTTCAACCAAAGAGATTAAATTTCTACCAAAAGAAATTAACTTTAAAACCAAAAAAACTAATTTTCAACCAAGTAGATTAATTTTCTACCAGGAAATACGATTTTTCAAGAAAATACATGAATTTTCAAACAACTGGTTACATTTTTAACTAAAAAAGATGAATTTTCATCCAAAAATGAAAACGTTAACTTTTCAGTAAAAAAAAAAAAAATTTAAAAAAAAAAAAAAAAAAAGAATTTCCATCTAAAATGATGAATTTTCTGACCAAAAAGACAAAATTTCAACAAATGAAGAATGTTCAGCCAAGAAAGAAAAAAATCTATCCAAATAGTTGAAATTTCAAGCCAAAACATGACTTTTCTATAAAACAGTTGAATTTTCAACACAAAAATATTAATTTGCAACAATAGAGTTAATTTTCAACCAAAGAGTTGCATTTTTAATCAAAAAAGAGGAAATTTAAAACCAAAAAGATTAGTTTTTTAACAAAAAAGTAGAATTTTCAATTAAAAAAGATCAACTTTGAACCAAAAATGGAAAATACATGTTCCTTTAAAAAATTTAATTTAAAAAAAATGTGAACAAAACAGTTAAACAAAAAAATGAGTGTTGGACAAAGAAGTTCAACTTTTACCCAAGTAGTTGAATTTGCAATTAAAAAAGATCAATTTTTAACCAAAAAGTTAAACTTTCAACCAAATATATGAATTTTCAATCTAAAGTTGATAAATTCTGAATCTTCAACTGGAATATTTAAAACTTCAGTTCAAAAAACTAATTTTCATCCAAAAAAGAAACGAATTTTCAATCGAAGAGACGAATTTTCAACGAATGCTGTAATAGTAGACATTTCATCTGAAAAAGATTTTAATTTTAAATAAAAAGAGAGTTAAATTAAACTTAAAAATACTAATTTTCAACAAAATAGTTGATTTCTCAATACAACAAGATTAATTTTTAAACAAAAAGTGGCATTTTTACCCAAAAAAGATCCAATTTCCACTAAACCAGATGAATTTTTAAACAAAATAGACGATATTTCAACAAAGAAAGATTTCAATTAAATTTTCAATGCCAAAATATGAATTTTCCACTAAAATAGTTGAATTTTCAATAGAGCAAGGGGAATTTTCAACAAAACAGTTTAATTCTCAACCAAAAAGGATGATTTTTTAACAAAATTGTTGAATTTTCAACAAAATAATAACATTTTTAACTAAGAATATATTCGTCAGAAGGAAGCAACTGCAAAACAGAAATAGAAAGAGAAATACAAGGCAAATAAATTACTAACAAAAATATTATACCAGGGTGGTCGCAAAACTTCATTTTCAAAATTCCCTAATTTTTCACTGACCAATTATTGATTTGCCCGGAACATTATTATTAAAAGACCAGCATCTTAATCTTGTAATATTTTTAACATAAAATCTTTCATGAACAGAATAAAAAACTTCAAATTAAAAATTTCAAATTTATGATTCTGGTTTCCAGATTTATAGGTTTTCCCTGATTCAAATATAATTTATAATTCATGTAATCCTATCTCTACAATAGTTATTATTTATTTAATTGTTTACTCGCCCCAACCTTTGAAATTCTTCATTAAAGAAAACAATCTCACGATATTATCTCAAGAATTATCTGTTGCCCCAATAAATGTAAAAACTTGAAAAGAATTTCGAGAAACTAAACTATTCCAGATGGACAATATATAATAGAACGCAATCCAAATTGTTTTTCCTTTTCTGAATATTTTCGATACCTGAGAGCTGCGTTTTCCATTACTTCGTCGGGAAACAGCACGAGGGGGTGCGAGGGCATCGAGCTCTTTTCGTTTCTTCATTTTTTTTGTCGGAGGACGAAGTGGTACCGTAACAGCAGCTGAATCCATCTTAAAAATAAAGCCACTTTGAAGATTTCCTGTTCTTTCAAGCTTATCGAAAGTGCGCTGCCATGTATTTGTTATCCTTGACCAAGATTCTTTTGTACGTATTCGCATCACCTTCCTACTTTTGTCTTCAACTCACTTTCCTTAGATTTTAGAAAATCATCTTCTTAGAAATTTTTTCTGGACATTCTGCGATTTCCATTTGTTGTACTCGAATCACTTGACTTGCATTGCTGGCAGAGACCGCCTAAAGTACGAAATTACATTTGAAAAGCACACAGTGTTATCACGTTATCAGCCATATCAACCAATATAAAGATAGGGCTTGCCACCGATCACAGGCACAGATTCTCTTGAAAATTCCGATGTTGTTGTTTTTCTTCGTTGCACCGAATCTTCTGTTGTAGATTTCAATTTAGCAAAATCCATCACTTTATCGTTGTGCGTTATCTTCTTGGACCTGGACCTCATCAAGCACATTTCTTAACACTAAAGAAGCATCACAGAAAGATAATCTTCGTAACTCGGGACCACTCTAAAAAAAATCATAATTAATTCGAAACTAATTTTCATTTGAATAGATAGTACACATTTTAATTAAAGGGAAACGAGAGATACACTTTCTTTTAATAATTAGCATCATCAATAAATAATTTTTAATATAAAATAAAAAGTTCGAATAACTATTTATTTTTTAGATTTATTCCTTTACTTGTTTTTGAAGATATATAAATATAATCTTCCTAAGATTCTTGAGAAAATTTCAAAATATTTTTGAACATTTTAGAAATGTGAAATCAAAATTTCAACAAAAAAGGTAATCTTCAACCAAAGAGTTGAATTTCCAAACAAAACAAAAAAATGAATTCTCAACGAAATTTGTAACCAAATTGATAATTTTCAAACTACAAAGGTGAATTTTCAACCAAATGGTCGAATTAAAAAAAAAATTAATTTCAACCCGAAAAGACGATTTTGAATTTTGAAACCAAAAAGCAGAATCTTTAACCACGACGTATTTTTTATAATTATTCTATCAAGAAAGAAGAACTTTTAATACAATACATGAATTTTCAACTAAAAAAGATAAATGTTCAACCAAAAATGGAAAAGTTAAATTTTCAGAAAAAAAATAAATTAAAAAAAAAAAGAATTTACAAAGAGATAAATTTTCAATTAAAATGATAAATTTTCCAACCATAAGACAAAATTTCAACAAATAAAGACTTTTCAGTCAAGAATGAAAAAAAAAATCATCCAAATTCTTGAACTTCCAAGCCAAAAAACGAATTTTCCGTAAAACAGTAGAATTTTTAACCCAACAATATAAATTTTCAACAAAAAAGTTCATTTTGAAACAGAAAACTGCATTTTTCACTAAAAAAGAGGAAATTTCAAACCAAGCATTTTTAATACAAAATAAATAGTTCGAATAATTTTTTGGTTTATTTGTTTATTTATCTTTAAAGTTATATACATTTTTTTCCTAAAATTCTTGATAATATTTAAAAAGATTTGTGATAATTGTAGGTATGTCAAATAAAAATTTCAACAAAAAAGTTAATCTTGAAGCACAAAGTTTGATTTTTCAAACAGAAAATATGAATTCTCAACGAAATTTCTAACCAAATTATTGAACTTTCAATCTAAAAAGATGAATGTTCAACCAACTGGTCGAACTTTTAAATAAAAAAGATTATACTTCAACCCCAAATAGTGGAATTGCCAACAAACAAAAAAATTGAATTTTCGATCCAAAAAGATGAATTTTCTTTCAAAATAAAGAAATGTACCATAACAAAGTTGAATTTTTGACCAAATGGTCGAAATTTTGAACAAAAATATTACATTTCAACCAATAAGAATTTTATTTTCAACCAAATAGTAAAATTTTCAAGGCAAAAAGACGATTTTTTTTAGAAGACAGTTGAATTTTCAACAAAAAGATGAATTCTACACGAAAAATGTAATAATTGATATTTCAACAAAATGAGATGAAATTTCTACCAAAATAGATAAATTTTTAAACCAAAAAGACGAATTTTTAACCAAGAAAATTAATTTTCTACCAAGAAAAACGAATTTTTAACAAAATACATAAATTTTCAACCAAAAATGGAAAAATTAAATTTTCAGAAAAATAAAATAAATGTTGTGGAAATTGTTGATGTAAGTTGTTGGCTTTAGGGTCAGGTTAATTGTTGAAAAGATTCTGTCACAGAAATAATTTTCAATGGTAACATAAAACTCAGTACATTTCAAATTTAAAAAATTAAAAAAAAAATGAAAAAAATTTTTTGGTTGAAAATTAAAATTGAAAAATTTTCAGAAACATAAAACTTTTTTAAATTAAAATTTGTATGCAAGAAATCAAGAAAAAAAAGTTTAGATAAAGAATTGTTTAAATGCAATGTTTCTTGAAAATTGGCATTCTTTCTACTGTGTTTCAAATTTTGTCATCATTTTTTCGTCGTCAAGAAAATGAAAATTTGTTTAAAGAATATTTGAATAATTATGTAACTACAAAGTTTTTTACAATTTCGTATTGATACTACTGTGAGATTTACAAGGGAACAATATTTCACTTTTACAGACATAATTCCTCATGATAACAGAAAAAATAATTACTTAAGATTATTTCTCTCGTACACACAAAATTTTGTTGAAGGCTATTTTTTATACAAACAGATAGAAATAAAATAAAATTAAAAATATTTTTATTAAATATACGTCACTGGAAAAAAATGTTTCAAAAGTATTTTTTCGATTGCAGTGTTTTCTGACAACTTTTGGAAAAAACTTTTTTGTAAATATCTGCCGGAAAAAATTTTTTCTACTACATTGTCATTATTTTTTCATCAATTGTACTTCGTTAAAAAAAACATGTTTTAATAATACTGCAAGATTCATCAATAGTTATTAATAGAATTAAATAAAATTAAAATTTTTAAATTAAATAATTTTTATAATTTCACAACTGAGATATTAACCAATCAATAATACTTTCAATTGTAAAACTGCGTACCTACAAGAAATTATGTACCTTTCACAGATTTAATAAAACTCACTGATGAGGGCCACCATTGTGTGCCGAAACGTTTGAAACAACTTAATTCGTTTCAATTCACTTGACCCTAAAGCCAACAACTTAAATCAACAATTTCTACCAAATTTAATTTTTGAGGGTTAATACGATTATTATAAACAAAATAAATTTTTTTTTAACAAACGATTTTTCAACCGAAGAGATGAATTTTCAACTAAAATGATGAATTTTCCAACCACAAGACGAAATTTCAACAAATAAAGATTTTTCAGTCAAAAAAGAACAAAATTCACCCAAATTGAATATGAATTTTCAATAAGAATGTTAACTTTCAAGCAGAGTTGCATTTTTTACAAAACAAAGAGGGAATTTCAAACCAAGAATTTTTAATACAAAATAAAATTTGTAATACAAAATTTCAATACAAAATTAATCTTCATCCAAAAAGTTGAATTTTCAAACACCAAAAAGTTGCATTTTCAAAAACCAAAAAGATGAATTCTCAACAAAAATGTAATAATAAATATTTGAAACCAACATTTTTTTATTTTAAATCAAAAACACTTGAATTCATCCAAAAAAATACAACTTTTTTTACCAAAATAGTTGAATTCTCAACCAAAAAAGATTAACTTTCAAACAGTTGTATTATTGATTAAAAAGTTTAAATATTTCCCAAAAGATACGAAATTTATACAAAAAATTTAATTTTTTAACGCGAAAATACAAAAATTGTCAACAAGAAACTTGAATTTCAACAAAAATCGTAATAGTCGATATTTCAATCCAAAGAGGCTTTAAATTAAAAACAGTTGAATTCATGAAAAAACGAATTTTCAACAAAATAGTGAAATCCTCAACCAAAAAGATTAATGTTTAATCAAGTAGATTAATTTTGTGTCAAAAAGACGAATATTCAACAAAATAGTTACATTTTCAAACAGAGATGAATTTTGAACTAAAATTATGAATCTTCAACGAATTTGCAACTAAACAAGTTGAATTCTTGACGAAGAATATAATAGTTGATATTAAAACTAAAAATGATTTTAATTTTAAACAAAAGAGTTGAATTCACCCCAAAAGACAAAACTGAAGCAAAATAGTTGAATTTTCTACCAAAAAAGATTTTTCAGTGAAGAAACAAGACAAATGTTAGGCAAATTATGATTTGAAAAGAAGAATCTTTTTTTAGGTTTCTCAAGAAAATTCAAAAAGATTTTTGAAGATTTCAGATATGTCGAAAAAGTATCTACAAAATGTCTAAGAAGTATTTTTTTATTTTATCAGAATTTTACAAAATATTAGGAAAAATTTAGGTCAGTTTAAAAGATCTTTAGGACTATTTGACGTTTGGGGAAAAAACAAATTTCATAAATTTTCGGAAATCTTTCAAAGTTTAAAAATATTTTTAATTTCTTTCAAAACTCCCAAAATTTCTAAATATTTTTTAAATTGACTCAAGTTATTTCTAAAATGGTCTTCCGGATTCGTTCTGGTTAATTTTAAAAATATTTTGTAATGTTTGAAAATCTTTTTAAATATTCTCGTAAAATTTTTCAAAATAAAGAATCATTCAAAATAATCTTCATTTTGCTTTAAGTTTTTTGAAATATTTTCAAATTATTAATTATTTTTGAAATTTGTTTAAAACTTCTAAATATCTTTTAAAATGATTCGAATTTTTCCTAAACTTAACAAAAAAATTCTGTTAAATGAAAAAAATTGCCTTAAAATCTTCCAGGTTCTTTTTGGACAATTTTGGAATGTTTTGAAACCTTTTAAATCTCTTAAAATAAATTTTGTAAAATAAAAAAAATAAAACATTTAAAATGTTCACAGAATTCTTAAGAACATTTTGTATGCTCTAGAAACCTTTCAAGATTCTTAAACAGATTCTACATTTTTTCTTCTTTAAAATTTTAACATTGTTCCTTAAAATTAATTTTTTTTTAAATAAAAAATCAATTGAAATTTTTCCTCGAATCTTGAGAAAAAAATTTATTAACTTCAAACCTTTCAAAATCTTGAAAATCTACATTTTGTTTACAAATTTTTGAAATCTTTTCAAATTTTAAATTATTTTTGTATATTCAAAACTTCTAAATATCTTTTGAAATAATTTAAAGTTTTCCTAAAATTTTTTATATTCCATTTTATTTTGATTTTAGTCTATTCGTAAAAAACAGTCAAGAGTTGACTCGCAAAGAAACGAAATATATTTCGAAAGTGATAACAGCATCACAACCGAGATAATAACATCGCTGAACAAAAAAAATGTGACAAAGAAAAAAACTGATTTCCACGTAGTTAGGCTGCTATTCCGATAAAAAGACGCAAATCTTATCTTTTCCTTCACACTTGTTGCCTGTGAATGAATGAACAGAAAGATAACTCAGCTGCCGCGATTGAAAAAGTATAAACAAATAAATTTCAGACAGCGCGTTTCATGAAAACGTGAAAATATTTTTCAATTTTCCTGTGCACCTGATAAAATTAAGATAAAATAAATTATGCGATAAAAATAAGATTAAAAATATAAACAATTTACAAATCTCTTATTAAACACATTTTTTAATATAAGATTAAACAATTCTTGAAACAATTATTTATTAATAATTTGAAATCGAAAGCATTTGAAATTAAAAATAAATTATACTGAAAAAGGACAATATTTCTAATGGAATGAAAAGGAATTTGTACTTGTATCATTTCGAAACAAAAGCATTTAAAACTAAATACCTTGAAATTGAAAAATTTGTGATAAGAAGCTCTCAAAAATTAAAAATTTCAGATTAAGATTTTGAAAATTGGACAAGTTCATTAGAAAGGAGTTGAAATTTTTGAAAAAAATTATTTTGAATTGAAGGATCTCGAAATTGTATGATTTAAAATTTAAATTTCGAAAATATGACAATTTAAAACGTCAAAAATTGAATATTTTAAAATTAGAATTTTTAAATTTGGATTTAAAATTCAAACAAATTGAAATTGTATTCTTCCCAATTAAAAGCGTTCAAAATTGAATAATTACAAATTTATAACTTTTGAATTTAAACAATTTTCATTTCGAAGCGATTAAAATATGACAAATTAAATTCAAAAATAAACTGAATGATTCAAAATCAAAGCTTCGGAAATTCTAGAATTTTAAATTGTAATTACATAAAAATATTATAATATAAAAATTGATCAAATTTTTCTAAGATAAGAAAAATAAATTCACCGCCATTTTCACTGTTCAGATTAGAAAAATTGTCAATTATAAACCTTTAATATTGAATTAAATAAATTAATGAATGAATAAACAAATCCGAACTTTATTTTTGATTGAAAAAAATGTTGAGTCACCAAGAATTGTGATAGTACAACTTTTTTATAATCAAACCCTTTAAAATTTCAATTATTTTAAGTAAATGTCCATAATTTAAAAATAACAATTTTCGAATTATTCATTATACTTTTCATAATTCAACAAAATTCAGGACTCTAAAATTGTAACCATTCAAAATTTAAGAAGTTATTCAATTACTGATCATCTTACAAATTTTCCCAGAAATTTAAAGAAAATTTGTTTATTCTCTTGAAACCTTTCAAAATTACCTATTTTAAACCTTCTAAAGTTTTTGTTTAAAATCTTTAAAAATCTATATGTTGTACAACATTTTAAAGTTAAAAATTCTTTTTGAATCTCTTCAAATCTTCTAAATATTTCTTGAATTTACTCGATTTTTTTATTGTTTAATTTTTTTAGGATATCGTTTGAAATGTTTTTCAATGTTTTTAAATTTTTTTTTAAATTTATTTTTCAAAATAAAAATGCATTTAAAATTTACCCAAGAATCTTAAGAAAATTCTTTTATTTTAATCTTTTCAAAATTTTTTAAACCTTCTAATCTTTTGAAATTATTCAAATTTTTTCTGAATTTCTTTTAAATTCTGCAAAATTAAAAAAAATGCCTTAAAATCTTTCAGACTCTACTTTGATAATATTAGAAATCTTTGGAAATATTTTGAAATCTTTTTAAATATTCTCTTTAAATTAATTTTTCAATATAAAAAAACATTTTAATTTTTCTTAGAAACATAATGATTTTTTTCATTTTCTTGAAACCTTACAAAATTTTCAAAATATCTTCATAAGTTTTAATTCTTTTTGAATCGTTTCAGAACTTCTAAATATCTCTTAAACATACTCAGATTTTTTCTAAAATGATCTAATATGGCAAAATTTTGCTTTAAAATCTTTTACACTCTTTTTAAAAATTTTAGGAAGTAATTAAAAATATTTTGTAAACTTTTGCAGTTTTCTCTTAGAATTCATTAAAAAAAATCATTTGAAATTTTCCCATGAATCTTAGAACATTTTTCCATTCTCTTGACACCCTGCCAAATTGAGTTTACCTAAAAATTGTTTAAATCCTGAAATATAAAAATTGTCTTGAAGTCTTGCATATTCTTTTTCCACACATTTTCAAATCTTCAAAAATTGAAATTATTCTTTTAAAATAAAACCTAAACCATTTAAAATTTGCCCAGAAGTATTAAAAAAAAATCTCTTCAAATCTTTCAAAATTATTAAAAAGCTTCGAAATTTTTGTTCGAATTCTTCGTAATAAGTTTTTGCCCATAATTTCATTTTTCTTATGTTTTTGAAAATGTAAAAAAGTTTACAAATTATAGTATCGTAGCAAAATGTTAAGAACAGAATTATTTCCCAATACTAAACAATTATTTGCAATTTTAATTTTCTCGTTTTCGACCACAATGTGTTCGATATTTTCGAGATATTTAGTATACATATAAAATAACATATTTTTTATGTTTTTTGAATGTAAAAAATATTAAAAGTACGGTGTTAGATTATTACACACGCCGAGAGTCATATTATGGCATGGAAAAAAATAATCTGCCAATTTAAAAAAATTGTAAGTGGAAAAAGTGGTGTCATTCATGTTGAATTTACTGAAATTTTCTCGCTAGAATAAGGAAACTCCTGTAAAACATATACAATGTTTTCAAATCATATAAGATTTTCTGTAAAATCCAAGAACACAATTTCGGAAAATAAAGCGAGTTTTTTTCTAAAGAAAGGGTCATTCGTGCGCGCTTAGCGCGCACAATGTTCTAGTATTTAAAAATTTGTTTAATAATGTATTTCCAAATTTTTTATATTTTTAATGTTAGGAAATGAAAATCGAGAGACGTGAAAATAATCGATCCTTGAAGTTGATGTGGTCTGATCGTTCATAAAAGTGATAAAAAGTAGCTAACCGAATATAAGTGGATCAATACTGATAAGCTGCAAGGCATTTGAGAATAATGACATGAATGCTAAATTGATGTGTTGTTGTGTGCGCTTATCAGGTACCTAAAAAACAGGTAGATCAGCAGAAAGAGTACAGTTTACTTAGTACTATATATGTGAATAAAAATAGATCTATGTAATGAAACACGTGACAAAATTATGTTGTACAAAAGTTTAGAACATATGTACTTATAAGAATGGAAAACAGACGTCGAACGTGACTCATAAGATGGAAACGAAGTGTCAACTTTAAAATTAAAATTAAAATTTGTTAATTTTGAAAAGCATAATTAACCATTTAAAAAATGTTAATTTTTAAATGATTTAAATTTAATTAAAATAACTGAACTTTTAAAGGGTTTGAGTATAGAACAATTTTCTACTCCTTTCTAATGACTTTGTCAATTTTTCAAAATGTTTGTCTGGAATTTTCCAATTTTGAAGGCTTCTGATTACAACTTTTTCAATCAAAAACACTTTAAATTTCAAGTTATTCAATTTGAAAGCAGGGGAAATAGGGGAAATTTATTTTTACTTTGAGAAAAGAAGAAACAATATTTTTATAAGAAATTGTATAAATGATTGCTGAATGATTTCTTAATGATTTCTGCCATTAAAGAATTTACAAGGTGTGTACTCAAATCCTGGCAAAAAATTTCATGAAAATTCCAAGTTTTTTACGGGTATTTCTAGATTTTTCCAAGTATAATTTTTCGTAGAAAATTCGTATTTTTGCCTTGAAATTTTATCAGTTGGATAGAAAATTAATCTATTTGGTTTAAAATGAACTTTTTGATGAAAATTCAACTCTTGTTGAAAATTCGTCTTTTTGGTTTAAAAATTAATCTATTTTGAGAGAAATTTAATCTTTTTTGGTCACAAATGCAACTTTTTTGTAGAAAATTATTTTGTTTTGGTTAAGGATTCAACAATTTTGTTGAAAATTCATGCATATATATTCGGGTTGAAAATTCAAATGGTTTTTAGAAAATTCAACTGTTTGGTTGCAAATTAACTTTTTTGTTGAAAATTAACTTTTTTTGTAGAAATTTTGTCTTTTTGGCTTGAAAATTCAAAATTTACTTGAATTTTTTTTCTTCACTGAAAAATTGTTGTCGAAAATTCAACACTTTTGTCGATAATTCATCTATTTGGTTGAATATTAACTCTTTTTGTTAAAAATCCATATATTCCGGTGAAAAATTCAACTATTGTGTAGAATATATTTGTCTTTTTGGCTTGAAATTTTTACATTTCTGTAGAAAATTCAACAATTTGGTTGAAAGTTAACTTTAAGTTGAAAATTCATATTTTTGGGTTGAAAACTCAATTTTTTTGTAGAAAACTCGTCTTTTTAGCATGAAAATCCAACAATTTGGTAGAAAAGACAACTATTTGGTTGAAAATTAACTTTTTTGTTAAAAAATCATTTTTTTGTTGTTAAAAATTCGTCTTTTTGGTTAAAATATTCATCTCTTTCCATGGAAATTTCATCTCTTTTTGGTTGAAAATGCAACTTTTTTGTAGAAAATTCATCTAATTAATTAAAGAACCCCCTTTTTGGCCAGAATCAATATATTAGGGTTAAAAAATCAACTATTTTGTAAAAAATTCGCCTCGTTGGCTTTAAATTTGAACATTTTGGTAGAAAATTCAACAATTTGTTTGAAAATTAACTTTTTTGTTGAAAATTCATATTTTCAGGTTGAAAACTCAACTTTTTGGTAGTAAATTCGTCTTTAGCTTGAAAATTAATAAATTTGGTAGAGAATTCAACTAAATTAGCAAATTATTATTTTTTTTGAATATTAACTTTTTTGTAGAAGGTTAATGTTTTTGGCTTGAGAATTCAACAATTTGGTTGATTTTTTTTTCTTCTTGACTGAAAAATCTTTCTTAGATGAAAATTGAGCACTTTTGTTGAAAATTTGGCTTTTTGGTTCAAAAATGCATCTCTTTTCATAGAAATTTCATCTTTTTTGTTGTTGAAAATGCAGCTTTTTTGTAGAAAACTGATCTATTTGGTTGAAAATAAACTGTTTTCTTCAAAATCTATGTATTCGGTTTAAAAATGCAGGTGTTTTGTAGAAAATTCGTCTGTTTATCTTGAAAATTCAATAATTTTGTTGCAAATGAACATTTTTTTTTGTAAATTAACTTTTTTGTTGAGAATTCATATATTTGGCTTAAAAATGCAACTGTTTTGTAGAATACATTCGTCTTTTTGGCTTGAAATTTTAATATTTTTGTGGAAAATTGAACCGATGGCTTGAAAATTCGAATGTTTTGTGGAAAATTAATTTTTTTGTTGAAAATGGACCTTTTTGTTAAAAATTCAACTGATTTGTAGTACAATGGATAATTCAGAAATTTCTGAATTGTTTAATTTCAAGCGCTATTAATTTGAAATTTTCTAAGCACTAAAAGCAGTATCTATTAAAATTTTTTTTAAATGCACGATGTAAAACTAAAAGACTTAAGTATGAACATTCTTCATTTCAGAAAAAGTAAGACAAAGAAGTTTTTAGTTCAATCGTATTTTTTGCTTGAATTTTTGTCTAATGAAAAAATTCCATGGGGTTAATTTTTAAATATATTTAAGACCTACTGAAAATTTCAATTACACTCCTTGATCTGTTAGCAAAAATGACTTTTGCTAATTTTTGAAAATTTGGAAAATTCTATAACCTTTTTAATTGTCATCGAATTACAAAATTTAAAAATTCATAATTTTAAATTAATTAATTTAATTTTAATTCAGGGTCGTGAAATTAAATCATTTAAAATTATTTTTTCAAGTTTGAAGAATATATTATGTTCTTTCATATTGTAAAATTTTAAGTAGTTACGTTTTTAAAATCTTCAATACAAAATTGTTTATATTTGAAGACTTAAATTTTACAATTAATAAGTTAGAAATTGTTCAATTTTGAAGGTTTAAATTTGAAATTGTCTAGTTATGAATTAAAAATTTTTATATTATTCGATTTGAAAGATTTTCAATATAAAATGTTTAATTTTGTCTAATGTACATAACCATTTTAAAAACTATATAAAAATATTGCGATTGATTTTTTCTACCGACATTCCTTCATACAAAAGAAAGCTCACTACAAAAATAAATACAAAATCAAATTGTTTCTTTAAATCAGAACTCATTGGAAAAAGAAAATGACCTTATTATTTAGTTTTAATTAATATAAAATCGAATTTGCCTTTCATTATTCCTAAAAAAAAATGATTTTGATCTTAGCACTGCTTACACTATTTCAGCTACCTTCAAATGATCCTAAAGTCAGTCAATAATTGTTATAATATTTAAAACAAAATGATAATCGTTATTCAAATTTGAACTGAATAGTTTTCAATGTGAACGGACAGACCATCGTACTTTATTATAGTTCATTAAAAAAATATTTAATTTGTATAGATGCAGCAAAAAGTCATAAATAGTATAGTTTGAAACTAGTCCAGTTTACAAAAGTTAAATTAATTATAATAGATAACGAGAAAGAATTTATTATGAAATTTGCTCACAGAAATCATTTCCATGATACCCTATTTTTCGTTAATTCAACAAATTGCTTTCGTTATTTAAACATTAAGATTTCAATTGATGAATTACTATGACGAAAGAGAGTGATTGTCAGGTTCACGGAAGGCATCAAATCCATTCTTTAAAATGTTTAGTTTCGTAATTATCAAGAAATTACCTGTTACTTTACTTCACTTTACTTACAATTAATTGTGAAATCAAATAACTTGAAGTCCATACCGTATTTTTGTCATTTAAATGCAGGTGAAGAACAAATGCTCTCAAAATATACAAACTGAGAATTGAAAGGCTACTGTAGAATTTGCATGAATTGATTTTGTCCCCGACAATCGATCTAAGTGAGGATATAAGTGCACGTGAATTTATTAGGAAACGAAAGGTCACCTTGAAAAAATGAATCACTTTGAAAGTGCTGAGTTGGTTATTCAAAATAGTGGAATGGTTTTAACTCGATAAGAGACTTCACATCCCAAAATGTCCTCCAAAGAGGGAAAATATTGGTAACATATTGAAATAATTATGAAAGGCTTTAAATTTCTATGATTTTAAGTCGAAATATACTGCATTTTCAACAAAAGAGATGAATTTTCAACGAAAGAAATGAGTCTTCAAGCTAAAAACTCGAATGTTTTAGAAAACAGTAGATTTTTAAGGTAGCTGTGGTGCAAAATATCAGATCTCGGAAAAAAATAGTTTTTCTATGATTTTGAAAATCAAAATAATATTAATGATGTTTTTATTCAAATAGGAAAATTTTTTTTGATGACAAAATTTTAGAACTTGCAAAAAACATTTATTTTAATAAATAACTTCTCTGTTCGAAGAAAACATCCTCTACAACTCTACCGTTTACAATTTTGAAAGTAAATTTTTCTATGACTGAAATCGTTTGGACAAATTTTTTAAAAGAAAACATTTTAAATTAAATAACTATATTTAAATGTCATTTACTTATTTTCAACGTTGGAAATAGTAAAGCTATTTTTTTAATTGTTAAGAAGCGAAAATAAGAAAAACTTCATTTACAAAAACTATTGTCGAAATAATTATTTTTCCTAAGTTTTAAACGTTTTTTTATAAAAAAATAATTTTTTTTTTCATTCATAAGACATGGCTGATAATATCATTTCAATTCAGCAAATCATAGAAAACACTGACCAAAAATCAGAACAGGCTCAGCTGCAGATTGCGATCAAGAATGTAAAATCGTCACTTTCAAGAGAAATTAAAACTTTTATTATTATTATTATTATTATACCATTAAGCCATTTCCCTTTCGGGGTAGGCGTGACTTGTTCGGTTGGAGAATAGTAGTGTGCATATGGGTATATAGGTATAAGGTAGGTAGGAATATAGATATGAGGTGGATAGGTATATAAGTGTTAGGTATATATATTTTAGATTGATCTGGAATTCTCGTGTTATTTATTTAAATGACACGTTTACTCCGCAACACTGCTCCGACCCAGGTTGCTGATCAATCTCTCTAGCGATCACCCCAAGATCGTCACTTTCAAGAGAAATTAAAACTTACTCCTTAAATATTGAGTTTCTGAATGCACTATGACTGACGATTTTTCGCTGTAAAAAAATATATAATTTTTTTCAATAAACAATAATAATTTCAAGAAACATCGATTCTGAAGAAACGAAAAAAATAGTAACAAGCTCAAATTCCGAAACAAAATTTGAACTGAAATTTAAATTAATGTTTTTATTGCTATATTAAAAAATGAGAATTTGAACAAATGCTTTTAATACAACGTGTATTTGATTTTTTAAGACATTTTTATGCAATAAACCCATTTCCGGAAAAATGTTGGTTATCTAGTTCTGCACTGCTACCCTTCAACTATGCCTTAAATCCGAAAAGATGAATTTTCAACCAAACAGTTGAATTTTCAACAACCGCAAAATAATTTACAACCAAATAATTGAACTTTTAAGTAAAAGAGACAAGTTTTTGACAAATTAGTTGAATTTTAAACTTACGAAAATAAATTTTTAACCAAATGATCGAATTTTCAACAAAAAAGATTAAACTTTAACCAAAAGAACTTTCAACCAAAGAGATGAAACTTTAAAAAAAAACGTAATTTTCAACCAAACAAGATAATAAAATAAAAAAAAAAAATAAATAAAAAAAACAAACAAAAAAATAAAAGATTAAACTTTAACCAAACGAACTTTCAACCAAAGAGATGAAACTTCAAAAAAAAAGGTAAATTTTCAACCAAAGAAGATTTTTTACCAATACAAAAAAGGTGAATTTTTAACAAGAGTTTTTTTCAAGCAAAAAAGTCGAATGTTGTAGAAACCCCGTTGACAAAGATGAATTTTCAACTAAAATGATAAATCTTCAACCAAAAAAATAATATAATACTTGATATTTTAAGCAATAAAAATTTTAATTTTGAATCAAAATCAGTTAAATTCAACCAAAACAACGAATTTTGCACAAAATAGTTAAATTTCAAACCAAAAAATATTTTCTACCTAAAAAGTAAAAACTTGAAGCATTTTTAATAAAGGTGTTGAACTTTCATAAAAAAAGATGCATTCGCAACGAAAAATATAATAGTGGGTATTTCAACCAAAAATGATTTTAATCTTAAATCAAAAACAATTAAATTCAACCAAAACAACGAATTTTCGACAAAATAGTGGAATTTTCGACCAAAAAAGATGAATTTTCAACAAGAGTTGAGTTTTTATGCAAAAACCCGTATGTTTTAGAAGCCCCTTGATATTGAACCTCGAAAAGATGAATTTTCAACAAAAAGTTAAATTTTCAACCAAAGAGATGAATTTTAAACTAAAAGGATGAATCCTCAAGAAAAAAATGAATTTTTAAAAAAGGTGTGCACCTTGCACAAAAAAAATGCATTCTCAACGAAAAATATAATAGTTGGTATTTGAACCAAACATTATTTTAATTTAAAATAAAAAACAGTTAAATTTAACCAAATTCGACAAATTTTCAAGCGAAAAAGATGAATTGTCAACAAGAGTTGATTTTTCAAGAAAAAAGCTGTAAGTTTTAGAGACCCGTTGACACTGAACCATGAAAAGATGAATTTAAAAAAAAAAGTTAAATTTTCAACCAACAAAGATGAATTTTCAACTAAAAATGATAAATCTTCAACCAAAAAAATAAATTTTTAACAAAGGAGTTGAAATTTCAACCAAAAGAAGATAAAAATAAAAATAGGTAAATTCAACCAAAAACGACTTTTCAACAAAAAAAATTGTCTACTGAAAAAGATGAATTTTCAACAATAGTTGAGTTATCAAGCAAAAACCCGCATGTTTTAGAAGCCCGTTGATTTTGAACCCCAAAAAGATGAAATTTCAACAAAACAGTTAATTTTCAACTAAGAAAGGTGAATTTTGAACCAAATACTTTAACTTTCAAGCAAAAGATACTATTTTCAACAAACAGTGGCATTTTTAACCAAATAGTTGAATTTTCAAGTCAAAAACTTTTCAATCCACAAAGATGAATTTTTAATCAAGAAATTGATGAATTTTCTTTTCAAAGAAGACGAATGTTTAACAAAAAAGTGGAATTTTTAACCAAAAAAGATAAAATTTCTATCCAAAGAGATGAATTTTCAACAAGAAACATTTTTCAGTCAAAAACGAAAAAAAAACTTATTACCAAATCGTTGAATTTTTAACAAAATAGTTGAATTTTCAATAAAATGATTCAATTTTCAACCCAATAATTCAATTTCCAACCAAAAAGATGAATTATCAATTAAAAATATAATATTAGATTTTTCAAACAAAAAGAATTAACTTTAAACCAAAAATAGTTCAAGTTTCTTATCCATAAAAAGGAAAAAAAGGGGATGTTTCTTGAAAATAGGGTGAAAAAAAGAGGGAAACTAAAAAAAGAGGAATAGATTTCTTTTTAACCGTTTGTTAAAACTATTAATTATTTTTCACATTCCATGCGACCATTAATCAGAAAATGAAAAGTGCAACATCATATATCAAACTATTATTAGAATATTGAACTTGTACTTGAAGATAAAAATTTAATGTCTCTTTCAATTTGGATCGTTTTTTATTTAACTGCAAAACTGAAGAACCTCTTATTTACTGACCTTGTCTCACTAAAATAATAAATTAATGTTGATATGAAAAATGAGCCACTAAACATCTCATGTACTTCTAACGATGTAGGAATTTAATTAGGAATTCAGAACCTCAGGAATCGAATAAAAATTCAAGGACATGAACAAATTGATTAGTTATCAATTACGTGCAACAGACTCACCGTTAAAGAAAGAAAAAATTTTTCAAAACCCACAATATTTTACATTACTAACAATGTCAGACAAGGCCACCCTCTTGATTCTGTCGTTCGTTTTGCCTTGTACATAATTTATATACATATACGACATTTTTATCGATGCTTCAATGCATTCTTGTTTATGAAACTTAATAGTCTACACGTACAAACTTATTTATTTTTAATACAAAATTCGAAGTTTAACCAAATTTCTAAATTAAAGTTAGCTAAGGTGGAACTAGAGCGATAAAAAACTTTTGTTCAAGGATTACTTAAAAATGGTACAACGGAAAAAACAAACCTAATGAGAGTGGCAGAAAAAATTCATTTTCAAAATTCCCTGATTAATTCCCTGGCCATTAATATTCGAAGGCCAAGATTCTAATCTTGTAACTTTTTAAATATAAAATCTTTTATCAAGGGAATAAAGCAATTTCAGATTAAAATGTCCAAATTTCATATTTATTTATTTCAACCAAAAGAGATGACTTTTCTACCATAAAATATTAATTTTCAAACCAAAAGGACGAATTTTCAATCACATGGTCGAATTTTCGAAAAAAGATGAATTTTCAATCCAAAGGGATGAATTTTCTGTCCAAATCGACCAATGTTTAACCAAGAAGTTGAATTTTCGACCAAAATAAGATGACTTTGAACTAAGTAATTAAATTTTCAACCAAATAGAATTTTCAAATAAAACATATTAAACTTCAAGCAAAAACAGCTGCATTTTCAATGTTGAATGTCGTAGAAAACAGTTGTCTTTTAAAACAGAAGAGATGAATTAAAAAAAAAGTTAATTTTCAACCTACAAAGATAAATTTTGAATCAAATGGTCGAATTTTCAATCAAAAGAGATTAAACATGAATCAAAAACTATTACATTTTTAACCAAATAGTTCAATATTCAATTAAAAAGACGAATTTTCTAAAAGAAAGTTAAATTTTCAACCAAAAAGATGAATTTTGAAACAAAATAATTAAATTTTCAACAAAATAACTGGATTTTCAAACAACAAAGATGAATTTTCAACAAGAAATGTAATAGTTGCATTCTTCACAAAAAAAAGATTTAATTTCTACCAAAAGAAATTAATTTTAAAACCATAAAGACGAATTTTCAAACAAGAAGATTATTTTTCTACAAAAAAAGACAAATTTCTACAAAATATGTGAATTTTCAAACAAATAGTTGAATTTTAAATTAAAAAGATTAATTTTTAGCCACAGATGAGAAAGTTAAATTGGCAGTTAAAAGAAATCAATTTCTAACAAAATAGTCAAATTTTTAAACGAAGGGATGAATTTTCAACTAAAATGATGAATTTTCAACAAATACAAATTCTGTAGTCAAGAAAGAAAAAAAAATTTCACCAAAATTGTAAACTTTCAAGTCACGATACGAAATTTCTGTAAAACCGTTGAATTTTACACCCGAAAATATACCTTTTCAACAAAAAAATTTTATTTTTAACCAAAAAAGGTACATTTTCTTTTTGAACAAATTAATTTCGAACCAAAAAAAGCGAATTTTTAACGAAATAGTTCAATTTTCAACCAGAGAGATGAATTTTCAATTACAGAACCTAAAATGCCGAATCTTTAACTGGAATATGTAGTTGAATTTTCTGTTGAAAAAAAAAAAAAATTTTCAACAAAAACAAAAAACAATCGAATTTTCATCCAAAGAGATGAATTAGGAATTAAAATTAAGAATCTTCAACAAAAAAATGATTTTTCAACAAACTGGTTAACCATTTAACCGAGTAGTTCAATTTACAACCAAAAAAGATTAATTTTCAACGAATACTGTAACAGTAGATTTTTCATCAAAAGAAGATTTAAATTTAAAATAAAAAAAAAAGTTTAATTCAACCAAAAAAGGCGAATTTTCAACAAAATAGTTGAATTCTCAACCTAAGAAGATTAATTTTCAATCAAATAATTACCTTGTGAGCCAAAAAAATAGGAAATTTCTAATAAAACCGATCAATCTTTAAACCAAAAAGACAAATTTTCACAAAATAGTTGAATTTTCAACCAAAAAAGATGATTTTGTAAACAAAATATTTCAATTTTCAATCAAATAATAAAATTTGTAACTAAAAATATAATCGTCAGCAGGAAGCAAAAAAAATAGAAATAGAAATACAAGGCAAATAAATTACTGACAAGAATATTATATCAGGGCGGCCGCAAAACTTCATTTTCAAAATTCCCTAATTTTTCCCTGAGCAATTTTGGATTTCCCCTGACCATTAACATTTTCAGACCAGAATCTTAATCTTGTAAAATCTTGAACATAGAATCTTTTACAAAAGGAATAAAACAATTTGAAAGTAAAATAAAAACATTTCAACTTAAATAAAAAAATTCCAAATTTATTATCATTAACAGTTATTGAAGATCTTGCAAGATTTTTATCAAAATCGCTGACTTTTCCCTGACCAATAAATTTCCGGACTTTTCCCTAATCTTCAGGTTTTCCCTGACTTACGGCCACCGTGTTAATTGATAATGAAGTTCTAATTCAAAATCAACACTTCCTTTTACAATTAAAGCTCAAGGGAAATTTTTACCTTAGGAAGGTAATTAGCGATACGGAAATTCACTTTAAGAAATGTTATTATTTCAGTGCCTTTAAATTAGTACAAAGCCTCGAGAGAACTACAAACGTCTTCAGGTAATTACATTTTTCCTGGGCGGTATTTCAGGAAGCGCTTGGTAGTTGCGCGAAGATGTTAACTCCAGGGTGGCCGTTTTAATTGAGGAAAAAAATTCCCACTTATTTCCCGGTTCGCTAAAAATTTTCACGGTCATTAAAATTAAAAAATTCGAACTCTTAGAACTAAAAATTTGTTTTTTTGAAGTAATCAAAACCGAACTGCAAATTAAAAGACTTAAAGCGAAAATATTTTGAATTTTGAACGCTTAAAAAAATTTTAATTCATATAATCTTATTTCAAACGCTCAATAATTTATACGAATAAAATGGAAGCTTTTAACAATTTGTAATTGAACAATTTTAAATTAAATTCCCTTAAGCTGCAAAATTTTAAACTTTTATACATTAAATAGTTCAAAGATTTCTGGTTAAAAATATAAATTCACGCTTTTATTTTCAATACTCTAAATTGAACACTTTTTAATTTAGAAGTTGAATTATCATATTTATATTTTAATTCGTTTCAAATTAATATTTGTTCAATTGTTATTTATAAATAACAATTCAACTCTTTCACTTACAAATTACATTTTTTTAATGTAACAATTAAAATTGTAACGTTCAAAGTTTATTTGGCATTCTAAAATTTTAAAGATTCAAGGCTTTCTATTTTAAACAATTCACTTTCAAATTGTTTAGTTTTGAATATTTGATTTATAATTGCTCGTTTTTAATGAACAGTCAAATATTGCTAAATATTACGAAATCGTTCTTTTTTTATTAAAAAATTTCAAATTGAATCATTTAAAAATTGAATATTTTAGACTTTAGATTTTAGAATAAAAGCGTTTAATTATGAATCTGTTAATTCGAAATTACTTTGAAAAAAAATAGCTTATGAAGTTTTAATTGGACGTTTAAATTTGTTTGACTATTAAGGCCTTCGAATTGAAACAGTTCAATTTTTAACGTTAAAATCTGTGAATTGTTTGCTTTCAACAGATTCAGAATCGTCTTGCAAAATCAGTTATTGTTCAATTTTGAATACTGGAACTACAGTGGAATTTTAAAAATCATTAATTAATTTATATTTACAGTTGATTAACTCAAAACGTTTTTTCTTTATGAAAAATGTTCAATTTAGAACGCTTTTACTTTTTAATTGCTTCAGACTTCAAAGTTGAACTTTGAAATTCTTTAAAGATTTTTGAATTACGAATTGTAAGCTAAATGATTTCATAACTAAAAAAGTTAACAGTCAAATAAATGTCAAAAAATAAATGTACTGTCTTCCCAGTTTTTCCCGGTCTCCTAAAATCAGTTTTTCTTATGTTAATATTGCAGTCCATGACATTTTTATTTCGTGGAATATAGAAATATATAGAAAAGTAGTTGAAGCAGATTTATTGGTTGATAGATATGACAATTTTTTACTATTCTGCCTTATCTAATATTTATATCTCAATTCCTTCAGAAAATGTAGCGTAGGAATAGATTTAAAAAATGTATTTACGTCAGAATGACTTAGTTATTTCTCACAAATGTACAGCTTTATTTTAAAGATTTAAATGAAATAATAATCTATACAGAAAAATAATATTCAATATTGGATCAAAATTTGAAAGACTTGAAATAAGTTTTAAAATTGCATTTCAATTTACTATCAGGTTCATTATAATTATAATTACTTCAAAACAACTGACAATGTTTTACTACTGTTTAACCCAGAAAAACCGTAATTACTCTTATCTTAAGAGAATACAAAATCTGTTATCACTAATTACGTTTTCACCAACTTAAATCTATTTCTCAATTACATTATTAAAAAATTATTTTTCGGATGAGGACATCCCTAGAATCTCAAAAGCAAATTTTGAGATACATAAAAGTAGAATTATTTTTTAAAATAGGTGCATAATTTAGAGGAAGTGTATCTCTCGTAATTTCTAAATTAACAAACCATAAAGGAACTTCGTTTCACGAGTAGACACTCTCTGAGTCAGGGTCACACTTTCACACTTCATGGTATTTCACTTCAAACTGTTAAAACTTTTGGTGTATTTTTTGAGACATTTCAATTTGATGAATATAACATCAAATGACGCACGAAGCGTAGAGCTCCGCACCGCCTCGTAGCGATCCTCAAATAAAACTGCGACTGTGCTGTCGCCGTCGTATTTCCGTGTAATCCTCGCGGCTTCGGTTTGATATCGACTAAAGAGGGTTGGCCCTAGCTTGGCCGACATTGAGACGACCGAAGGGTAGACGAAGCAGTCTAATGACCGAAAAGAGGGTTGATTTCATGGAAATAGCAAAAATATCTGACAGCGAATCCGAAATTTTTACTCAAAAAAGAAAGATCTATAAATTATAAGACCGAATTCATTTCAAATTGGGCAGGGAGTCCATGCTAAAGTCAGAGAATCATTTGTTACAGAGTCATTTGTTTTTCAAAAGAAATAAGACTACACGTATCACAGTCTAGGGTGGTTCTTATTTATACTTGGTGGATTCATAATAAACAAATTAGTACTTAAAAATATTAAAATTTGTCGAAAATTTAGTGATATAAAATGTTCCTCCTGCTGTTTTTAGGGAAAATATATGCTTGAATAAATACTTATTATTTAAATAATTGTAAAATTATTTAAACAAATTATTTTGTTGTTATTATTGATTAAATAACTCATAAAGTCTAGAAAATACATTCATTTCGCGAGTTAACTGAAAAAAAAATATTAAAAAAAATTAAAATTGTTTAAACAATTGAATATTAGTTAACAAATGACTGGGTATTCTTAAATTACCGATTATTCATTATTTATTTTTTTTAAACTTTTAAAAAGCGTCAATAAACCGCAATATTATGTAAAATTCAAATTTGTCACTTATGGGGTTTTCTTTGGGAACCAATAAGAGTGGCTTAAAATTATTCAACCTCAAAATTTATGATTGATTCTTATTCTCTGATGCATTCTGAACAATATACTGAAACACGGAATTATTTGTAACATATTATCGCGTTTAAATATTAGATTTACAAAAAGCTGATTTTTTCCCATGTTAAATCAATGGGAAACTTCATGGTCTTTGAGGCACCCCTAAATATTAACCGATTTTGCTCAAATTTGGAGATTTGTTTTTGGGCATTCGAACAAAACTGGGGGTTGAGAGCAGAGAAATTCGAAAAGTGAAAAATAAGGGCCACCCTAGTATCACACCGGTCTAACGAAAAAAAACTTGACGAAGTTCTGATTATTTAAATTTAAAAAATGGAAAACTCGGATTATCAAAATATGGTCTAAATTTATTTGGGAAGTCTAAAAAATCCCGAAAAATAAAATTCCCGAAACTGTAAAATTCCTGAATTGGAAAATTCCTAAATTAGCAATTCTCGAATAATAAAATTCCCTACTGTTTATAATATTACCGAATTTGAAAATTACCAAATAATAAAATTCCCGAGAGAAAAATAAAAAAATAATTTTAGAAACTTCAAATAAAATCATAAAAATATTTGATTATTGTATTTTTACTAAACACATGAAATTTATTTGTGAAATTTCTAATTGTTTGAATTCGGGAATTTTATAATTCGAGAATTTTCTAGTTCGGATATTTTCAAATTCGGCAATTTTCTGTCGGGAATTTTATTATTCGGGAATTTTATTATTCAGAAATTTTATTATTCGGAATTTTTCAATTCAGGAATTTTACAGTGTCGGGAATTTTATTTTTCGGGATTTTTCAGTCGTTCCCTGAATTTTGGTTAAAATTGTGGCATTCTTAAAGGTAATCCGTCGGAAAATTTAAAATAAATACTATTTAATTGAGAATATTCTTCGTTTGAACCAGGTCAATATTCAAAAATGATTTTTAACGCCACAATTGCTTGAACATTTTCGTAAAAAAAAATATTAATAATATTCGTTGATTTCTCTCTTTCTATATTAGCATAATGTATTAAAATAACTTTCTCAAAAGGAAAAGGAATTTCCGCCTTATATGTAATGGTAAAATCACAGGATGGTCAACTAAGGTGGTTCAAACTTTTTTCTTCGAACTTTCATGAATATCGCCCCAAAATTTGGCCGAAACAACAAAAAAATAAATTCGTTTAGAAAAAACGATATTTTTAGAGTTTCCGTAAGCCTTACAAGTTAAAACAGTATTTCCCATAAAAAAAGACGTTTTTGAAACTTTTATTCAGAATCGTCAGTGTTAGGTGAATCGAGTTGTAACTCAACATTTTTCTTCACAATTAGCTATAGAATATAAATAAATACTTTTTTTTTTAAACATAAGCCCTTTAAGTCTGTTTTACAGGGTCCCAAAAAAATCCCATAAGTGAAAAATTGGGTTTTGCGACTTTTTGGTACTAATTATGATTTTTGTGCAGTTTTTTAAATACAAATTGTTTCTAATACATAAAATACTACTTTCTACTGATAATTAGATATTTAAATAAATTCTATAAGCAATTGATTGTTATTTATAATTAAATAAATATATGTGAAAAAAATATTTGTGAAACATTTTTTTTTACGACGTTATGCGTATTTGAATTTTTTGCTTTGTTTGTCAAAAAATCCCCATTTTTTCCTTAAAATTATATAAATTTTGACCTAATTGAGATATTTATTTACTTCCACATTCTGGTAGAGTTTATCGCCTTCTTTCGAAATCCGCGAGAAAATGTAGAAAATGTTCAAAATTAACAAAATGTCGGCGGTTTTTCTGAAAATATTAAAAATCGATTTTCTTCAAAAACCCACACTTATATTTTTTGCGAATTGTCTGTTAGGTTTGTACTATCATAAGGAATATAGCTTGTGAGTTTTATGCGGGCTAAATAACTTTTGTGGCCAGAAGAATTTTTTTTCATGAAATCGAATTTTTCTTGCAAACAACAGATACGAAAAAAGGTTTAAAAAATAGTTTGCACAGGTAAAAAAGTTCTACAAAAAGTTCTTTTACTCATTTATGATATCTTGATTGCGGTTTTTTTGAAGAACGAAGCCAAAAATTCAAATACGCATAACTTCGTAAAAATTTTTTTTCACAAAACACAAAAATATGTATTGCCTAATTTTCTCTAAAAAACAATATATTTTGTCCCCGAAAGATTCTGCGACTTCAAGTGTAGAACCTGCCTGATTTGAAATGCATTCGGTCATAGTAATAATAATAATGCTAGAAATTTGAATTTTTTTACTGAAATTTTTCACTTTTGGTCCATTTTTCAATTAGAGTGAGGTAATAATTTATTCAAGTTGAGAAACATAATTGTTTAAGCAATTTTTTATTATTTTTGATAATATTCTCTTCGAATAATGTTAAAAAGTTCAGCTTTTTTCTGACACTTTCCACTTTCTGTCAACTTTTCACTTAGAGCGAGGTAATAATTAATGAAGTTTAACAAACATAATTGTTTTATCAATTTAATCTTGTTCATAACTATCTTCTTTTAGAGTAATGCTAGAAAGCTGCGGGATTTTTTAGAATTTTCAGCTTTTATTTTACTTTTGTCTTGGTAACAAATAATAAATCTTAATATTAATTTAAACAAAAACGCTTTCAGTAACTAGATCAAGGAAAATTTACATTTATTATGATCCATATAGAAAATTTGAAGAATATTTCAAATATCTGTTTTATATCAGAAAAATATATTCACAAAAAAGAGATTGTTTGAAAAATGATTCTCTCTATTGTTTATTTATTACTAAAAAGTCAAAACAAAGTTAAAAATTCCAGAAAAAACCGCAACTATCTACCATACTATAGAAGAGTCTAATTAAAAACAATAATAATTTGTTTATACAATTAAGTTTGTTAAATTTAATTAATTTTTACCTCGCTCTGAGTGAAAAGTGGACAGAGAGTCGAATATTTCAGAAAAAACTGCAACTTTCTATTATTATTAAAAGATAATATTATTAAAAATAATAATAAATGATTTAAGCAATTATGTTTGTTTACTTGAATTAATTATTACCTCACTCTAAGTGAAAAGTTGACCAAAAGTAGAAAATTTCAGAAAAAACCGCCACTTTTTAGTATTAATATAGGACAAGATAGTTATAAACAATAACAATTTGTTTAAATAATTATGTTTGTTAATTTTCAATAATTTTTACCTCGCTGTAAGTGAAAAGTAGACAAAAAGTTAAATATTTCAGAAAAAACCGCAACTTTCCAGCATTATTAAAAATAATAAGTTGTTTAAAAAATTATCTTTATTGACTTGAATTGAATATTACCTTACTCTGAATGAAAACTTGACAAAAACAATTATTTCTGTTAAATTTTATTGATAACTGCCTCGCTCTAACTGAAAAGTTGAAAATAAGTTGAAAAATTGGATAAAACCGCGACTTTATAACCCTATTTTGAAAGAAAATTGCTAAAAACAATAATAAATTGTTAACACAATGTATGTAAATATCAAATTACCAATAGAAAGTAGTATTTTATGTATCAGAAACAAATTGTAATTAAAAAACCGCAGAAAAATCATAATTAGCGCCAAAAACTCGCAGAACCCAATTTTTCACTTACGGGGTTTTTTGGGACCCTATAAAACAGACTTATGGGGGTGATATTTCAAATCTAATTATTTATTTGTATTCCATAGCTGATTGTGAAGAGAAATGATGAACTCGATTCACCTAATATTTACGATTCTGAATAAAATTTACAAAAATGTCTGTTTCCCTTATGGGAAATAGATATTCAACTTTATGGGCTTGTGGAACCTCTAAAAAAACTAATTTTTATTTTTTTTAAATGCATTTATTTTTGTGTGGATTTGAACAAATTTGGGGCTCATAAGGGCTCATAAGTTCGCATAAGAGCAAAATTAAATTTTAACGAATCAAGGCTTTCTATTTCGAAGAATACAGTTTCGAATTTTATGGTTTTAAATATTTGATTTTTATTTGCTATTTTAAATGAAGAGTCAAATATTGCTAAATATTTTTAAAAAATTTAATTAAAATTTTTTCAATTGCATTGGTTCAAAATCGAATATTTTAGACTGAAACAATATTTTTATAGGATTTGCAATTGAATAAACCCGTTTAATTATGAATCTATTAATTTGAAATTATTTTAAAATTGAAAATAGTTTATAATACTTTTCCAGTCGGAAGTTTACATTTGTTTAACTACCTTAACTTCTAAGGTTTTCGGAATCAAACAGTTCAATTTTTAATGTTAAAATCTGTAAATTGTTTAACTTTGATCCAATACAGTCAGATTTTCAAAATTATGAATTAATTCATATTTACAGCTGATCATCTTAAAACGCGTTTTCATCCAAAATTTTCAATTTCTTCTTCATATCTGAAAACGTTTTAAATTGAAAATGTACGTTGAAAAATGAAGACCTTAACTAGAAAATGCTTAGATTCAAAGATTTCAGAGTTATACATTGTAAACTGAATGATTTCATAATTGAAGAAGTTAGCAACTGAACTAAACATTTAAAAAAAGTTGAAATCGAACTTATTTTAAGTGGTGACCCTGTGATTTTTCCATTAACATATAAGGCGGAATTTCTTTTCCTTTTGAGAAAGTTATTTTAATACATTATGCTAATTATACAAAGAGAGAAATCAACGAATATTATTAACATTTTTTTTACGAAATTGTTCAAGAAATTGTTGCGTTAAAAAGCATGTTTGAATATTGACCTATTTTAGATGAGGATATTTCAAATAAATAGTATTCAGAAAAATAAATATTCTCTTATTATAATATCCGGGATTTAAAATATAATCCAGTATCAGAAAAAAAAGGGAAAACTTATGTTAAAATTTAGCAATTTGAGGGTCTTATGTTATAAAAAAATAATAACATGCTTTTGATCATATCCGCTAATAAATCATCAATTAGCATTAATTATAAAAAAAAAGTTCATCGCATATGCGATTGTATGGATGTTAAAAATATCATTAACGTTTCCCACAATCTAGGTTTTACAGCTGGAATGAAGATACGCACAAAAGTTTTATCACTATAAAACTATTTCCGTCTAAAGTGGGACATAAATTCTTCATTTAACACCATTTATGATTCATTTCTGTCACAATAAATTGAGATATTAAACGAGTTTTTTAATGCTAAATTAAAATTTTCAAGCATAAGTCGGTGCAAGGAGAAAAAACCTGTTATTATTGGATAACAAATGTAAATTAATATTAAACAATTAGAAAATGTTTCTTTAATTTTGTTATTGAATTAAAATTACATTCGCATATCTCGAATTTTATGAGACTAACAAACTGCATTTCGAGTTTTCATTTAATGATAGAAGATAATAAAAATGTGACAATTAAAACTAAAGTACCGAAATGAATACCAGTGTTGAGTAACGTAACATCCTTTCAATTAAGCGTACGTATCATTAATACCTGATCATTGACCTAATTATCTTCTTCCATTATATAATGAGAGAATGTGCACTCCCTTCCTGTAGATTATTTTCAATCATACATTTAAAACAGATGAAAAATAATTTTTTAAGTCTTTGTTTATTTAGGAACAAATATGGAAACTCTATAGTAATAATGTTATTAATAATATACTTTCGTTACGTAAGTTGTTTGCCGAAATTTATCCTAACCAGTCCTATTAACTGATAATAATAAAGAATGGATATTAACATGATTCATAATTTTTTGTATTTAACAACCTTTGAAACAGCTCTTTGAAACTTTAAATACACAATATTTTTAAACTAAATGGTGTTGACATTTTTAAAAAAAAATCTTCTTTCTCCACGCAAATATTAATTTTTGAATGAATATTCTATTAATAAAAAGACTTCAAATGAAATAATCTAAATTTCTATATTTGATATTTTTTATGCAAAAAAGGGACGTTTGCTGCAATTTAAAATACTTGAAAAAACAAATATAAAAACCGTTTTCATTTTGTACGGTAACTATGTACAGTCGCCAAGCTCTTTACAAATTATTATACTGAGGAAAAAATGCTATTAAAACTGAATTTTTGCAGAATTTGTATACAGTGTACTACTACAGGAGGTCCAGCGGAGAGCTATGTTAAAATTCCCATACAATTCCTACAGGAGTTTTCAAAAATCCTGTACAAATTTAATTTAAACATTTATTTCTTATACAAGTAAATTTGTTGACGATTTATTGAGGTTTTCTAAAAAAATTAAATTGATTTAAATTTAAAAAAATGTAAGTTAACTTAAATCTTGAACGATTTTTATATAATACTGCTCCACGAAAGATTTTTGTTTGACAGACCCCTTTTTTAACAAATTTTTCAAAAATAATACCTTAAAAATAGCACGAGATTTTTTTCTTATGCATTAGAGGACATTCTGCCCATAAAAGTTTGCTAAAAAATTTGATGTATCTTGATAAAAAAAAATGTAAATGCAGTAATTTAAAAAAAACTGAGTTGTGTGTTTTAAAAAATATATATTTATTTAACTGAGCTTCAAAAATATTTTAGAACTTGAGAGAATCAAAATACGAAAGGATAAAAACGGAGAGGAAACGGCTTTTCCACATAGTCATTTTATGGGTTTTTAAATTATATTTTTTCTAAAAAGTTTTAAACACTATTTCAAACGCCTTCGTAATTCTTAATGACAAAAAAAAACAGAAAAAAAGTTAAGGAGTTGAAAAAATAAAAAACTGATAAACTCAAAATTTAGCATTTTTAAATGCTTAATTTTGAAGTTCCAAGGTATTCCAAAGATTTTTTTAACAAGTTAGAAAAAAAATTCAAAACTGAAAATGAAATACGGAACACTGGCCTTCTTTGCGCTTTTCATGCCTTAGACGTATCAAGTTTTCTATAGTGTGAGTACATTTTTTATGATTTTGGTTCGCAATTAATCTTGTTTTGTTAAAAAATTAACTATTTTGTTGAAAAATCGTTTCATTTTTGTTTCAAAATTAATATTATAACACAAAATTTAACTATTCCATTTTTGGTTGAAAATGTATCTTTTTTAGTTCAAAATTCATATTTTTTAGTAGCAAAATTCATGTATTTTGTTGATAATTCATCTTTTTGTAGAAAATTAATCCCCTTCGTTAAAAAATCTACTTTTTGGTTGAAAATTCAATGCTTTGGTTGAATGTTGAAATCTTATTTGAAAATTAATTTTTTTTTCTGCGGATTCATCATTTTAGATAAAAATACATTTCTTTGGTTGAAAATTTTACTATTTTTCTAGGAATTCTTTCTTTTGAAAATTATTTCTTTTCACTGAAAATGTAACAATTCCATTTTTGGTTTAACATTGATATCTTAAATTGAAAATGGATCTTTTCTGGTGGAAAATTCATGTAATTTATTTGAAAAATCGTATTTTTTGATAAAAAATTAATCTCCTTGGTTAAAAATATATCCTTTTTGGTTAAAACTGCAACTGCATGATTGAAAATGAATCTGTTTTGGTTGAGGATTCGAATACTTTGTTGAAAATTCTCCTTTTTTGGTTGAATTCAACTGTTTTTGAATTGAAATTAATATCTTTTTTTTGTTGAAACATTAACTATTACATCTTGTGTTGAGAATACATTTTTTTAAATTGAAAAATTAACTACCTGGTTTAAAATGGAACTACTTGGTAAAAAATTCATTTTTGTTGTTGTTGATGATTCATCATTGTAGGTGAAAATTCAACAATTTGGTAGAAAAATTGAAGTACGCGTTTAAAAATTCAACTACTTTGGTAGAAAAATAAATTATTTTGTTGCAAATTTGTTTTTTTGTTGTTTCAAAATTAATTTTTTTATCTGAAAATGTAGCTATTCCATTTTTTGTCGAACATTTTTCCTTTTTAAGTTGAATATTCAACTAATTGGTAGAAGATTAATGTATTTTGTTAAAAATGCGTCTATTTGGGTAGAAAATTAATCTTTTTTATTGAAAATTCGTCTTTTTTAGTTGACTTTAGCCGGTTCATAATTCGTTCTTATTTTGGTTGAAAATTAGTTTTTTAATTGAAAATTTAACGATTCCATTTTTGGCTGAAAATATATTCTTTACAAGTTGAAAATTCAACTATTTGATAGAAAATTAAAGTATTTTTTTAAAAAATTTGTCTTTTTGGATAGAAATATAATCGTTTTTTTTTTTGAAAAATCATCTGTTTAGTTAAGGATTCAACTATTTTAAGAAAAATTTATTTAAAATTTATCAAAAATTAATTTAACTTTGATTCAAAAAGTTAACAGCTTTTTAAAACATTCTACTTTTTAGTTTGAAAACTTAACCCTTGCTAAAAATTCGTCTTTTTGTTTGGTCTAAAATTAATCTTTTTTTTAAAAATTCATTATTTTGGTTGAGGATTCAACTATTTAGTTAAAAATTCGTCTTTCTTAGTTTAATTAAGCCGATTTATAATTCGTTTTTATTTTTGTTGAAAATTAGTTTTTTAAACTGAAAATTTAACGACTGCATTTTTGGTTGAACATTTTTCGTTTTTAAGTCGAATGTTCAACTCATTGGTAGAAAAAAAATGTATTTTGTTGAAAATTCGTCTATTTTGGAAAAAAATTAATCTTTTTTAGTTAAAAATTCATCTTGTCTGATTGAAAATTAACTTTCTTGCTGAAAATTTTTCTTTTTCGATTTTGAAAGTCAAATTTTTTCTAAAACATTCGTCTTTTTAGCTTGAAAACTCAACTATTTTGTTGAAAATTCGTCTACTAGGGCATTGAATTAATCTTCTTTGTAAAAAAATTCGTCTTTCTTCGTTAAATTCAACTGGTTGATAATTTGTTTTTATTTTCTTTGAAAATTTGGTAGAAAATTCATGTATTTTGTTGAAAATTCGTGTTTTGGTAGAAAATTACTCTTCTTGGCTGAAAATTCATCTTTGTAGGTTAAAAATTCAGCTATTTGGTAGAAAATTCCACTATTTTCTTGAAAGTTAAATTTTTTTTAATTCGACTATTTTGTTGAAGTCATCTTATTTGGTCATAAATTCAACTGTTTTGTTTAAAATTGGTCCTTTTTAATTTAAAATTCATCTTTAATTGTAGAAAGGTCATTTTTATTGAATGAACATTATCTCTTTCCTTTCCATTTTTGATTCCTTAAACTTTTCAATTTATTTTAGTGTTTTTTGACAATTAGAAATCCCTCAGGGGTCCAAAATAAATTTGTTCGCTAAGCTAGATAAATATTTTTTTTTAAATACACTCATCTATACTCTAAAAATTATCTGCATTTACATTTTTATTCTATAGACATATCAATTTTTTTAGCGAATTTTTATCAACAAAAATTCCTCAATATAAGAGAAATGTCTTTTATGGTGCACTGTATAAAAATGAATCTTTGGGAAGACTGTTCTATCTTCCTAAAACAATGAAAAATATTGACATTAATGAAAATAAATATAATAATTATGAAAATTATCAAGCTTATATTTTATCCGGGTTGCTACAAAATTCAATTTTTTCCCTTGTATTCCCCGATCATTTTTAAATTCCCTGACTTTGATAATTCCCTGACCTGTAACAACCCCGAATTATTTCCAGAATCTAGAATATTTTTTCGTTTTTCGATGGTCTAAAAAAATAAGATTATGCCCTACATAAATTCGCATAAAAAATCTTTGCACTTTTTCAAAAATCTGTGAGTCATACATAATTTTATATACTTCAACTTTAGTTTACTGAAACTTTTTTGACTCTTTAAGATTTTCCCTGATCATTTTTAAATTCCCTGACTTCCAGAATTATCTTTCTGAATCGTTTTAACATTTCCAAGCCATTTCATACTTTTTGGTAGAAAATTAGGTTAAAATACGGCGATTGAAAAACAAAGAAAGTTTCCATTTTGTTCCGTGTATGAAACATGACAAAATTCCCGCTTTAAAAATAAAATCCCGCACATTTCCCGCACCAATTTCCCGTATAGCTCCTGCTTTTTCCACACGCTACGGTAAAGTATTAGTTTATTAGTAATTATTAGTATTTATTATTAACTTACTTGACTTAATAGAAGTGTCCATTTTTCCCATTTCTCCATACAAGATTACTGCCAACCAAGAGAGGGCCATTAACCATACAGTAATTAAAACAGCAGCAATCCATAGTGAGGCTACTCTTATCTGGGAACGTTTGCAACCGCAGAAGCTGCTTTGTTTCACCTTGACTACATTACCGGAACGATGTCGTCTAAAAATTGTTTCCAATTTAGAATTTAAAAAATTGTTCAATTTATTCTACTAGGCAAGCTACACAGTGGGTCAGCATCCCAATAATGTGGCCAAAAGTCCCAAACAAATTAAAATGAGAATCTAACGCACCTATTATAGGTTTTTGCGGTCCCTCAATCCGAATTTTGCATTAAAAATGCAAAATTCAAAATCGCGGATGCAAAATGGCGCACGATTTTACTAAAAAAAATATGGAATTTGGTTAAAAATGGGTTATTAGTCAGGGTATTTACTCAAATCCTGAAAAAAATCCCCGGACAATTCCAGATTTTTTTCAGGTATCTGAAGCTTTTTTCCATTTCATTTTTTGAAACAATCGACTCGGAATATGTATACAGTTACGCGAGTTTATTATAAATAATGTTTTTTTCAGTTTCTCGGGATACAATTAATATGTTTAATTTAGAAAGCTTTGAAAAATTATATTACAGGATATTCTTAAATATATTAGCACCATCGATGAATTAGATTCATACCATTAAACCATTTCCCTTTCAGGGTAGGCGTGACACCACCCGATTCGGGTAGTGTTTCTAGGTTTTTCTTGTAGTTATAAATAACTACAAGTGTGGGCTCACCACAACCACGATGTGCCAACAGCACTCATGTCAGTATTCTTGAATGGTCACCCATCCAAGTACTAACCGCGTCCAAGGCTGCTTAACTTCAGTGATCTGACGAGAACTGGGGTTTTCAGCGTGGTATGGCCGTTGGCCATAATTGAATAATAAAATAATTGAATAATATATAATTGAATATATAATATTTGAATTATAATATAATATAATTTGAATATATAATAATATATAATTGAATAATACTAAAAACATTATTAATCATTTCTTGAATTTTTCCATAAAGTCCATCATTTTGAATAATAATTCAAACCAATGTTTATTTTATCTTCTTATAATTAAAATTTAGTGCATATTTAGAAAAATTTAGTGTGAGTACTATATTAAATTCAATTTACACGGCTTCAAATTCCTAACTCTACAAGTAAAAATAATAAATTTTCAACAAGATTGATACATTTTTAACCATCTAGTATAAATTTTCAATCAAAAAGATTAATTTTCTACAAAAAAAAAGGTTTTTCAACAAAATACATGAATTTTCAATTGAAATTATGAATCTTCAACTGGAAGAGATGAATTTTACACCAAAAAGATGAATTTTTAACAAAAGAGTTTAACTTTCATCCAAGTAATTTTATTTTCAACCAAAATGATGAATATTTAATTGAAATACTTAAATTTACAAACAAAAAGATGAATTTTCAAATAACAAGATTAGTTTTCAAACAAGAAGATTAATTTTCTATCGAAAAAGACGATTTTTCAACAAAATACATGAATTTTCAACGAAATAGTTGAACTTTGAACTAAAAAAATCAATTTTGAACAAAAAATGGAAGTTAAATTTTCAGTTAAAAAAATAATTTTCAACCAAACTGGTGAATTTTCAGCCAAGAAGATTAATTTCTACCAAAAAGGTGAGTTTTCAACAAAATACATGAACTTTCAACTAATTAGGATAATTCTTCAACCGAAAAATTGAATAGATAAATTTTTAGTTAAAAAATTAATGTTTAACCAAATATTTTCAACAACAAAAAAAACAACACATTTTCATCAAAATAGTTAAAGTTTCAAATGGAATAGTTAATTTTCAGTGAAAAAAATGAATTTTCGACAAAAGAAAAAACGATTTTTCAACAAAATAGCTCATTTTCTGAACGAAAAATGTAGTAGTTTATATTTCAACTACAAAAGATTTTATTTTTTAATCAAAAATAGTTAAATGCAACCAAAGAAGAAATAAAGAAAAAAACATGTTTCAAATTATAATCTCTAATTGATACCAGCAAGATTTTTTTAGATTTATTTTATTTATATTTGACCGATTATTGTTTTTTAAAAGAAGATTTAGATTTAGGGTTTTCGCCACATTTGTAGGATTCTGCCCCATTGTACGTCAGCGAAATTCCAAGTTCAAAAGTCCTTATCTAAAATACATGTTCTTTGTCATAGTAACAAATTTGATTTTTTAAATAAAAATCCACTTAATTTGGTAGAAATTGTTGATTCTTGAAGCCAAAAACATTCAAATATTGTTAAAAATTAGAGGGTTTCAGATTAGAAATATTAAATTTGTTACCATGACAAAGAACGATTATGAGTGGAAATATGTCCCCTCAAAATAAAAATAAAAGATTTTTGTAATAAAAACAAAACAATTTTTGGCTAAGAATTTGTTTTCATTTTTAACTTGATGATTTTACTTTTTTGAACAATTTTGTTTGACCGTTAGGCAATACTGAGTAAGGGCTGGTTGAGACACCGTAAGACTTTACAGCCCAAAATGCTCTGAAAACAGGGGAAATAGGGTGATTTTTTCAGGAAAATAGGGGAATAATAGGGCAATAAATTTTTTCTACGAAAAGAGAAAAATTTTCAACAAAAGGGTTGAGTTTTCAAGCTAAAAGTCAAATGCCTTCGAAAAAAGTTGACCTTTAAACCCAAAAAGGTGAATTTTGAACAAAAAAGTGGAATTTTTAACCAAATAGTTGAATTTTCAACCAAATGGTCGAATTTTCATACAGAAAATAATGATTAAACTTCTCCCGAAATGTCGTTGTTCAAACAAATGGTGGAATTAAAAAAAAAAGATTAAACTTCAACCAAAAACAGATGGATTTTCAACCAAATAGTTGAATTTTCAAGCGAAAAAGACATATATTTTTAAGAAAATAGTGGAATTTTCCACCAGAAAAGTTGAATGATCGATAAAAAACTTCAATTTCAAACACGAAAGATCAATTTACAACCAAAAAATATGAATGTTCTATAAAAAAAGACAAATGTTCAACAAAACTGTTGCATTTTGGACAGAAAAAGATTTTATGTCAAAAGAGATACATTTTCAACAAAGAAGTTTGAGTTTTCAAGCTTGAAAGTCGAATGTTTTAAAAAGCAGTTGACTTTGAACACCAAAAAGATGAACTTTCAACAAAAAAGTTAATTTTCAATCAAGGAAGATGAATTTTTAATCAAGAAAGATTAATTAAAAAAAAAGATGAATTCTCTATCCAAAAAGACGAATGTTCAACAGAAAAGTTTAATTTGAGACCAAAAAGAGGACTTTAACAAAATAGATGAACTTTCAACGAAATAGTTAAAGTTTTAACCAAATAGTAGAAGTTTTAACCAAAAGAGATTAATTCTAAAACAAAACTTTAATAGTAGACTTTTCAATCAAAAAAAGATTTTTATTCTAAATCAAAAACATTTTTTGTGTTGAATTCAATCTTAAATGACAAATTTTCAACAAAATAATTGAATCTTCAAACAAAAAAAGATTAATTTTGAACCTAATAGTTTCACTTTTTAATCAAAAAAGATGAAATTTCTACAAGATAAGACTTGAGACGGATTTTCAACAAGAGTTGAATGCTCAACAAAATAATTAAATTTTAAGCCAAAAAGACGAATTTTTCAGACGACAGTTGAATTTTCAACAAAAAAGTTTATTTGCAATCAAGAAAGATGACTTCTCTACCTAAAAAGATGATTTTTCAATCCAAAAGACGAATTTTTTATCCAAGAAGACAAATTTTCAACAAAACAGTTGAATGTTCGATCCAAAAATATGACTTTTGAACCTAATATTTAAATTTTCAGTAAAATATTTCAATCTACAACCAAATAGTATAACTTTTAACCAAAAAGAGATAAAATTTCTACCAGATAAAACCAATGAAACGGATTTTCAATAAGAGTTGAATTTACAACAAAATAATTAAATTTTCAACAAAACAGTGAAATTTTTAATCAAATAGTTGAAGTTTTAGCCTAAAAAGATGAATTTCCAACCAAATGATTGAATTTTCAAAAAAATAGTTGAATTTTCAAGCCGATAAGACGAATCTTGCAGACGAAATTTAAATTTTCAACAAAAAAGGTTCATTTTCAACCAAGAAAGATAACTTTTCTATCAAAAAAAATGAATGTTCAATCCAAAAGGACGAATTTTTGATCCAAGAAGACAAATGTTCAACAAAACAGGTGAATATTTGACCAAAAATATAAATTTTGAACCAAATAGTTGAATTTTTAGCAAAATAATTAAATTTACAACCAAGTAGTAGAATTTTTAAACAAAGGAATGAAATTCCTACTATATACGAGCAAAAAGATGAATTTTCAACTAAATGGTTGAATTTTCAGACAAATAGTTGAATTTTCAAGCCAAAAAGATGAATTTTTCAGACGACAGTTGAATTTTCAAAAAAAAGTTTATTTCCAATCAAGAAAGATGACTTTTCTACCCAAAAAGATGATTTTGCAATCCAAAAGGACGAATTTTGTATCCAAGAAGAAAAATGTTCAACAGAACAGTTGAATTTTCAACCCAAAAATATGACCTTTGAACCAAATAGTTGAATTTTCGGAAAAATAATTCAATTTACAACCAAATAGTAGAATTTTTAACCAAAAGTGATGAAATTTCTAGTAGATGAGACCAAAGAGACGGATTTTCAACAAGAGTTGAATTTTCAACAAAATAATTAAATTCTTAGCTAAAGAGATGAATCTTCAGGCAAAAAAAGTGAATTTTTAACAAAGTACGTAGTGGAATTTTCAACTAAACGAGATGAATTTTCAGCGAAAAATGTAGCAGTTGATATTTCAACTACAAAAGATTTTAATTTAAAATAAAAAACAGTTTAATTCATCCAAAAAGACGAATTTTCAACAAAATAGTTGAATCCTCAACTAAAACTAAAGTCGTCGAATTTTTTAGCAAACCGTTGTCTTTAAACCCCGAAAATACGAATTCTGAACAAAATACTTAAACTTTCAAGCAAAAAAGACGAGTTTACAATGAAAAGTTGAATTTTTAATCAAATAGTTGAATTTTCAAGCCAAAAAGACGACTTTTTCAGGAGACAGTTGAATTTTCAACAAAAAAGTTCATTTACAACCGAGAAAGATGAATTTTTTTGTTGAGAGAGTTTACTTTTTTACCAAAAAGATTACTTTCCAATCCAAAAAGACAAATTTTCAACAAAACAGGTGAATTTTCGACCAAAAAAGTAGACTTTTTCACAAAATAATGTAATTTTCAATTGAAAAAGTAAATTCTCAACGAAATAGTTGAATAATTAACCGAATAGTTTAACTTTTAACCTACAAAAATAATTTTGCAACCAAATGGTCCAATTTTCAAACAAAAAATATTAAACTCAACCAAAAAAAGTTGCATTTTCAACAAAACAGTTGAGTTTTCGATGAAAAAAAACAACTAAATTTTTAGAAGAAAATGGACTTTTCAATCATGAAAGTTGTATTTTCAACAACAAAAAAGTTCATTTTCAACTTTTTAACAAAATAGTTTAATTTGCAACAAAATAATTGAATTGTTAACCAAATAGTAGAATTTTTATCCAAAAAAATTAACTTTCAACCACAAATAGTTGGATTATATTATTACATTCTATTCAATCACTTTATATTTTAGCGACAAATACGCGAAAAAGGGGAATTTTCTTGAAAACAAGGAAAAAAAGAGGAATTCGTTAAAAAAAGGAGGAAAAGAGGGGAATAGGAGAAAGTGTGAAGTCTACACCGTGTTCAATAGGTTAATTATAAATTGTTAAATTTGAAACGTTTAAATTTTAGATTTTGTGATTAATAATATTTAAATTTGAAATTATTAATATTGAAAAATATTCAATTATTCAAAATTGTTCAACTTCAATGCTTCTAACTTAAAATTGTCCATCGATCAACTATGAATGATTTCGTTTCGACCTCGTCAAATTTTAAAGACTTTCAAGTTTAAATTAAAAATTGTACATTTTACATTGATTTAATCTGGAGTAATTCAATCATAAAGAAAAGTGAAATTAATTATTTACAAGGTATGATTTTTATAAGGAAAAAATGACAGGTAAAATGTTAATATAATTTAATGACAATGAAGTTTACCTTTTGACCTTTTTCTTTCTTTGAGGTGTAAATACCAAATCCGAAACATCAGAATCAGTTTCTGACAACAAATCCAGAAGGTTCAAAGTCTCCTTATTATTAACATTTTCCATTTTTTCTTCAAACATTTGGATATATCAGTAAAAATTTTCCAAATTCATCAAAACCAAAAACGTAACCACCGTAACAATAACATAACCTCATTCCACATGATAAAACCCGCACTATTCGCGCAATTAACCATAAGAACAATTGACATTGATTTATCTTGATTATTTGAAATGAGTGGAACAAGTATTTATGTGTTCCAATTTCATTTTTTAGTTGAAATTCTTTTAAAACCGAGTTCACATTTTTTGGAACGAAAAAATAAGCATTTATCGCACTGACATTAGACTTTAGAAAGTAGTGGCATCTGTGAAACACTGTTGAAAGTTGAAGTGTTCAAATAGGGGAGCTTACCAATGACAGAGTGCGCGATTTGTTCTGGTCAAGGTTCCGCGAAAGTTCAAATTGGATAAATGAAAAATTGCCTTTTTCATACAAGTTAATGATAAAAGGTTATAGTTTATTCATAAAGAAAGATAAGAATGTATTTTATTCAGTTTGAAAAGAAAAAATTTGATTTTTTAAGTACTGGTCAATTTTTCTGGCGTAGTTCTGAATTTCACAAATGTAACAATATTATCTACTAAAAGAACGTTTTAAAATACGTGTTTTTATAATTTGATGAGTAATTTATCAGTTAAACTGTAGTGATAAAAAATGTTATCCATGTCGGGCTGATCCACGTTTCCATTTTACCCTAAATTTGATGTTATACAGACGATACGAACGGTACCTTGATGTGACATTTGATAGTTTTTGGCATATAAAATAGAAAATTTTTGAGAACTCGTCATTTGAAATGATTTATCAATAGACAATAGTGTTATACATATCTGCGAAATTCAGATCTAAGCAAGAAAAACTGATAAGCACTTAAAATATTAAATTTTGTCTTTTGAAATTTGAAAACTGACATTTTTAACTTGTTTTAAGAATTAACTGCAAAAATTTATCATTGTATACCATTAAGCCATTTCCCTTTTCGGGGTAGGCGTGACACTACCCGATTCGGGTAGTGTTTCTAGGTTGATAACTTGTAGTAAATAACTACAAGTGTGGGCTCACCACACCCACGATGTGCCAACAGCACTCAGTTTTCTCGAATGGTCACCCATCCAAGTGCTAACCGCGCCCAACGCTGCTTAACTTCAGTGATCTGACGAGAACTGGTTTTTTTTCAGTGTGGTATGGCTGTTGGCCATTAATTTGTATTAAAAAAGTAACTTTCCTGTAATCCAATTTGAATTTTCGCGGAACTTTGACCTGTTACGTTTCGCGCAGGTCCAATGGCTGCGAAACTCTCTCATTGGTAGTTCGTGCTGTTGGTTAAATTCTTGGAATAAACCCGGGAATTTTTAAAATAAAAGATGCAAACGATTTATAGTTTAAACAGAAAATATATATTTTGTCGAACTCTAAACAAAATTAGGCAAATCCGGATTACAGGTTCAAATCTAATGTTCAAAAAGGAGCCTGTTCGGATAACGAACCGAACACTAGGCTGTCGAGAATTGATCTACTTTGCTCTGATCTGTATCACCCAGCACCCACCCTCGTCTTCATCGTGGTCCCATGACCTCAAGCTCGATGCTCCCACTCCTTACATAGTCGTAAAATCTCACACACACACACACACACACACACACACACACACACACACACACACACACACACACACACACACACACACACACACACACACACACACACACACACACACACACACACACACACACACTTATCTCACGCATAGTTTTTCCCATAGCTCTACATGCTGATTCATGTGAGATGAAACTCACCATCTGCACGTGATTTCTTCGAAAACCTAGATTTGAAACTACGTCGCCCCAAAAGTCGTAGTACTTGAGCCTGTCGCCAGTTTATATAAACATTCGCATTCGCGGTCCCTAACGTCCGGATATTGCCTTTCAAATTAACCTTAGTATATATAAAGATCACTTATAATCTAAAGCGCTCATAACCCACTTTGCGACATGAAAGAATGCAGATATTTCAATATAAACAACTTTCAGTCATTCGTGTGCTTAAAATTGATTACATCTAAAATAAATTTATTACATCCTTTCTTAAATCGAAACATGAAGTCCTCGCTACGTGACAAGAAATACATTTTCTCAACACTCGTATATTTTCAAAAGTGTTCTCAGAATAATATCAATAATTAATGTTTAATCGGGCGACTTTTACAGAGCTATTACTTTCGTAGCATATGAGAGTTTATTTATCTCTTAAAATTCTACGTCTTATAATCGATTATTTTAGTCCGAGACCGCTCAAATATCAGTAAAAATCTTAAAATTGGAATTTTTCATGTAAATTTATCGCATCTGTGCAAATTTAATTTCTCCCGCACTAGCAGGTGCTGCACTCTTTGTGCAGAAACGAGCGAGATTTAGTCGCTCGTAACAGACCAGAACTGTTAGCGCTACCTGGCGGCTGTTAAACTCCCCTATCTGTAGGAAGTCATACTGGTTGACCTCTGCCAAGCATTTAAAGTACTGTGTGGATACCCGGGAATTTCAAATTAATTATAAAAAAAAATAGAACTGCAAACTCCGAAACTTTTTTTTTTACGAATTTCCAATATTAAATGGAGATTACGTTCATTTTCACATTACCATTTTATCCTCTATTTGTTTATAAAAAAATTAATAAATTTTTAAACATCCATAGTCCCGCCAAACTAAACAAAATTTTTGGTTTTGAAAATGTGTTTTCATGGGATTCATAACACCGATATGGAACAAAACTGCAAACAATGGTACAGAATGTGATATTGCAGTTATGTAACACTTACAAAACTGTTGTTACTCATAGTTGTTGAATTATTATAGAACTTATTTGCAACCGTTTTTTCCATAACATGGACGTAACACTGCTATGTTACAGTTATAGAACTCAGTTGTGAAAGAATGTTATAGAATGTCTGTGACACTATGATTTTGTAACAATTACATAACAATTATTAAGTATCTGTTCCTTTTACCAGTTCCGAAAAATTAAGGATTACAGTTGTACTGATGTTCGGCAACAGGATTAATTTTTGCAAAAGGGTTTACATTTGTATAATTTGTAATGTCATCATGAACGAATATTGAGAATAATATTTTTTGTTTAAGAGGCATTTTGCAATTGTTCAAACAATTTCCCCCCTTTAAATCGTAAAAATTCCTTATTACTCAGTATTTTCTCATTCCAGAACTAGTTCTGAACAAATATAACAAACAAAATAATTAGGTTATAAGCTTATAACCTAATTATTTTTTTTAAATATTTGTTTGTTTACACAATTTTTCAGTAAGTTGTGGATAGTTATGTTTTCAACGTACAATCGTAGGGGGTATCAATTTGAAAAAGTAACTATCTATAACTTACTGAAAAAAATTGTTTAAACAAATGAATAATTTATATAATCATTAGGTTATAAGTACTTAAGTGAAAACAAATTAATAGTTAGGGACATAGTGTAAAAGATTCGAAAAAGAAATAGAATTTTCGTCACCTTTCCTATGAAAAGGCACAGGTGAATGGGTATTCATTGTTTGAATAATTGAAAGATTCTCTAAATATCTCGTTGGTATGTTTTTATTGAAAAATAATATTACAGTAAAACATTGTTTATAAAAATTACAAATGTATACATAATTCATAAATAATTATTAAAATAAAAACGTTCTAAAGAGATATTTAGAGATTCCTGGTAGGAATAAAATGAAAACTATAACTATTGTTAAATAAACAATTTTAACCTTAAATATTTTTTTCTATATTTAATTTTTATTCAATTTTCTTTTATAATTAAATAAGATTATATATGAGAATATTTTCCTCAATTTTATCAATCATTTTTAACAATGTTCATGTTTGAGCTTAAGATAACTAAAACTATGGGGGGCATTTTTTTTAAATCGAGGAAAACATCTTTTAAAGATTGAACATGAAAAAAATTATTTATAACTACTGTTTGACACTATATTTTATTTTAACTCATTTTGACAATTTTCTAGGTGATAAAATCAATGTATTTTAAAGATCTTTAAAATGATTTATAAAATTAAGGAAAATAGCCGCAATGTTGAATATAAGAAAATATAATCTAATGTTTTTGGAAAAAATAGTTATTATTATTATACCATTAAGCCTTTCGGAGTAGGCGTGACTTGCTCCGTGAGGAAAGGAGTAATGTGAGGTAGGGGGTATAGATTTTTTAGATTTTAAATTAATACTCTTTTAAATTTTAAATCTCTTTTAAATTTTCTCATATTCAAATACCATAGTATTAATGCCATTACATTATAAACATTGCTACATGACAAAAATATTTAATATTTATATCTATTTTGTGACGTTATAAGTTCCATCATAAATTATTTCAGAATATAAAATTGTTTTTTTATGATGAAATACTTTTCATTGTGCTTCACCCACATGATTTAGAGATGAAAAAATTGTTTAAACAAATAAAAATTGTTTTAAAAATGGCAAAATGCTTAAATAATTATCATTATTTGTTAATTGTGCCCAAAAATAAACAAACATAAATTTTTTAAACATTAAAAAAATATGTAAACAAAAAATGTAACTATTAACATTCATGAACTCTTAATATTGATGTCGAAAAATAATTTTTCATGATTTATAGGGGAAAAAAATTTGTTTGTACAAATAATAATAATTTAAGCAACTAAAAACTATTTTACAAAATTCATGGCAAATTGTGTTTTATCGAATAGTAGTCATTTATACCAAGTCAAATTTTTAAAACGCCGGAGAATTAAAAATAATTGAGTGAAAAATTACTCGTTGATCATTCCTTAAGATGTGACTAAACTTTAATTTATAAAAAGTTAATAACAAGTAGATGTTTTTCTCATTTTTTCAAAAACTGAGCTTTTCTCATTCAAAATCTTATGTTAATTTCAAAGGGCTGGGGACACGAGTTAATATTGACCGATTGTAATAGATTATTCAATCACCCTAATAAGGTTTCTATAATAAACTTAATTAATTGATAATAAAATAAGGTATTTTGTCGTTTCCTTCAGGCGGTATTTTACAGGACGATTATTAGAAATAGTGAAATTAATATTCAAATAGATGTCTTAAAAAAATTTCCTAAAATATTATATGTTCTTAAAATATATTGTCTAGTGATTTTAAAGAATTTCCTCAAATTGATTGCAATTTTTTGGACCTCAATGATTTTGTTTTAGCCAAATTTAATCTCTGAGAAAATGCAGTGAAATTTTTTCACTATTTTTTTGATGAATTTTCCATATTCTAGGTAAATTTAGCTCAAAATATGCCCCGAAATATTAGAAAATATTTGAGATGTTGTTTATAATTCAGAGCCACACAATTCTCTTTTCACTATTTCTTAACTACTTATTTACGAATACTAACTAAAATTACTATCTCTTGCTATGTACATGACGTAAGTAATTATATAAGCATTCGGAATTACTAATGAAGGGTGGATGATTATATATTTGAAATAGACAACGTGCAATTAATACGTTAAGACATATTAGTTATTTCGACCAAAAGCTTTATTATCAGAAACTAGAATAGCCAAACAAAGGTTTTGTTATTTAGTCCTTTTAAGCTTCTTGAAGCAAACAGAAATCTTTTTTAAGTTCTTATTCGTGCAGGATAAAATGGAAGAAATTAATAGAAAACATAATCATTATAAAAAAAGTGAAAGAGACATTCAGCATATAATTCCTTTGCCAATTTCTGCTCTTAAAATTTTCGGAATGTGGCGTTCAAATCATTGGAGTTTATTTTTCAAATTACTCTATAGTATCATTACATTCCTAGCCTTAACTTTTATGATTTTGGACCTTATAACTTTATTCCTTTTGGTACATTTTTCTGAGAATCGAACTCAGACTTTTCTCGAAATTTCTTTTTACATGTCTTCTGTTTTGTGCACGCTGTGTAAGGCATTGTGTGTTGTAATCAAACATGATAAAATTGTTCTTCTTTTAAAAATGCTCGTAGAAGATCAATGCATACCTCGAGATTCGAAGGAAATTGCTATACAGAATAAAACTGATACCCATTCAAGGTAAGATTTTTATGAATTTTTGTGTGTGGAAAAGTTTGTATTAAAATAATTAAAAAAATGTCTTTAATAGGTGGGTCTTTAAAGTATACGCAAGCATGATTTTCCTAAGTCTCACTGCTTTGTTCATGGAACCAATTGCTAGAAGTGGAGATGAAGGAATAAGAGCTTTAAATACTTATCGACCTTTTGATTTAAAAGTACCACTTTTCTTTTGGCTAACATATTTTCAACAAATTGTTACTCATTCCACGACACCTTGTGTACATATGCCAGTGGAATGCCTAATTGCTGGTTTAATGCATCAAGCTTGTGCTCAAATAAAAATATTGAAACATCGGTTAAAGGCAATGCCTGAATTAGTTGCAAAATGTAAAAACCAAAAAAAATATAGGCACATTGACATGGAATATATTTTATTTACGGAGAATGTTAGGCATCATATTCATATTCTGCAGTAAGTATATTTTTATTGAAAATTATTCTATCTCAGTAAATCCTGAGGTACGAGGGCTGTTTGATAAGTCAGTGACTTTTTGAATTTCCCGCGCAGTAACTTTAAATCCAACACTGTTCCCCTCAGCGCCATCTAGGAATAGACTACTGTTAAATTTTGAGCAAGCTGGGTCATTTAGTTTGTGTGTTGATAGCCATTGAAAGCAGAGAACCTCGCGAATTTTAACGAAAATGGAAAAAAGTGGATTTCGTGTGCTGATTAAGCATTATTTTTTGTGTAAAATCTATCACTGAAACCAAGGAAAGGCTTGATAAATACTATTGGAACTCTGCACCATCAATTTCAATAGTTAAGAAGTAGTTTACTGAGTTCCGTTGTGGTCGTACCAGCACAAGTGACGCCGAACGTTCAGATCACCCAAAAGAGGCCATGACGCCAGAAATCGTCGATAAAATCCATGGAATGATATTGGACGATAGGAGAACAAAAGTGCGTGAGGTGGCTGATGCTGTAGGCATCTCAACTGAACGTTTACATCACATTTAACATGTATATTTGGACCTGAAAAAACTATCCGCGAGATGGGTGCCGCGATTGCTCACACTCATCGACCATAAGTGCAACCGTGTGATATTTCAAAGGAGTGTTTGGCGAGGTTCAGCCGCAATCCGAACGAGTTTTTGCGCCGTTTCGTAACCGTGGACGAAACATGGATCCATCGCAACACACCAGAAACCAAGGAACAATAAAAACAGTGGGTTTCTCCGGGTGAAAGTGCACCAAAGAAGGCCAAGATGGGTCTGTCGGCTAACGAGGTCATGGCCACAGGGCCGGATTATTCATTAGGCAGAGTAGGCAACTGCCTAGGGGCCCCGCATCGACTAGGGGCCCGTGCACGCTCTAAGAAAAAAAAAAACGTTTTATCGAATGAAAAGTTTTTCTGAAAATTTGTATGGAATTCCTCGACAACAATATCAGTATTTTTTTCGACGCATGTCAATTGGAGAAATACTCCATTCATACAGAACCATCTAGTAACAAGTAGTAGCTAATAATAGCGAATAATAATAATAGCGAATCGGATAAAAATTAGGGAAGTTATGAGTGATTTTTCTCATAAAACTCCCAAAAACGATTTTTTGGCCAAAAAATGAGATTTTGGGGGTGTATGGAAAATTTCTCCTATACAATTTTTCTTAGTTTTACTAGATCTACCACTTGTGCTAGGTCTCCATAAAAGTGTCTC
>CAKNYM010052049.1:65042-88406 GCA_932195095.1 Andricus curvator
ACGTGATTGCATTGCCTAGGGGCCCGGACAGGGTTGTTGCCTAGGGGCCTGGACAGGGTTAATCCGGCTCTGCATGGCCACCGTTTGTTGGGATGCACGCGGTATCATTAACATCGATTACCTTCAGAAGGGTAAAACGATCAACGGCCGATATTATTCAGAGCTTCTGGACAGATTCGATATTGATTTGAAGCAAAAACGACCGCATTTGTCAAAGAAAAAAGTGCTGTTCCATCAGGGCAATGCACGGGTGCAAACGTGTGTAGTCACGATGGCGAATTTCCATCAATTGAGCTACGAACTGCTACCTCATCCAGCATATTCTCCAGATTTAGCCCCCTGCGACTATTTCCTGTTTCCGAACCTGAAGAAATGGCTGGGCGGTAAGAGATTTGGGTCGAATGAAGAGGTCATCACTGAAACAAACGCCTATTTTGAGGGCCTTGAGAAAACCTAGTTTTTGGAAGGAATAAAAAAATTGGAAAGACGCTGGACTAAATGTATCGAGCTAAAAGGAGATTATGTTGAGAAATAAAACGCTTATTTGCCGAAAAAAACAAATTTTCATTTAAAAAGTCACTGACTTATCAAACTGCCCTCGTATCAGAAGTATTGCAACTCAATTCAATGTTTCATTTAACATTAAAATGATCTAATTTCAAGTATAAAAATATATGTTACTAGCTTAACTTCACGATTCTAGCAATTGCTAAAATTGTTTTTCCCAAAGATCTCTCCAAAGACAAATTCAGTGTTTACCAAGTTTCCCGTAGATCAGGGTTGAAAAATCATCTTTTTTTGGTACTATTTACTACTTTCATATATATTTTTTTTAAATCCATCTTTTCAGTTTAAAAATTCATCTCTTTTTTGTTAGAAATGTAATCTTTTTTTATTAAAAATGCAACTGTTTGGTTTAAAATCCTTCTTCTTCGGTTGAGAATTCAACTATTTGCGTTGAAAATTTGCCTTTTTGAGTTGAATTCAATTGCTTTTTATTTTTAATCAAAGTCTGTTTTGGTTGAAATATCTACTATTACATTATTTGTTGAGAATTCATTTTTTTAGTTGAAAATTCATCTCGTTGGTTAAAACCTTGAGTACTTTGTTGAAAACTCCTTTCTTTTTAGATTGCAGAATTAAATTCAGTTTTCTAACTGAAAATGTAAAAATTCCATTTCTTGTTGAAAATTTATTTTTTCTAATTAATAATTCAACTACTTGGGTAAAAGCTGAACTACTTTTTTGAAAAATATTTTTTTTTTTAGTCGAAGAGCCGTCATTTTAGTTGAAAATTCATCTCTCTGGTTGAAAATGAATCTGTTTTGTTGAAAACTTATTTTTTGTTTGAAAATTCAATTTTCTGCGTTAAAAATACATGTGTTTTTGGTCGAAGTTTAATATGTTTTGTTTACAAATTCGACACTCGGTTGAAAATTCATCTTTGTGGGTAGAAAATTTCAATATTCAGTTAAAAATTCAACTGTTTCGTAGAAAATGTAATTTTGCTGTGGAAATTTTAAGTATTTTGTTAAAAAATCATCTTTTCTGGACAGGAAATTCGTCCTTTCGGATGAATGATTCATCTATTTTGTCGACAATTCTACTCCCTTCTGAAAAATTCGACAATTTGGTTGAAAATTCATCTTTGTTATTTGAGAATTCAATAATTTGGTTATAAATTCAACTATTTTGTTGATAACTCAATTATTTTGACGAAATTTAAACCATTTGGTTAAAAAGTCGTATTTTTTGGTCTAAAATTAAACTGTTTTGTTGAAAATTCGTCCTTTTGGATTAAAAACACATCTTTTATGGAACACGCACAGCAACGGATGTCAGCAGGATATCCTGATAATTTCCCGGGATATCCTGGGGACGTCCTAGGGTTATCCTGAGGTTATTTTCAGGATATCTTGAAGGGAGGAAATGTCGATATCCCTAGGACGTCCTCAGGATATCCTGGTATATCTGGAGGATGTCCTAAGGATATCCTGATTCAATGACGTAAGACATGCGTAGGCCCAAGGAAATCCCAAAGTCTCAAAGTCTTATTCAGCGACTCCGACAAAAATGTGTCATCAATGGGACTGATGCACAAGGAGACAACTTTTTTCGACTATTTAGTAATATTTGTAGAAAATGTTACTACACCTTTAACTTTTGACCCGTGACCATGGCTTACTAAACGCTTCCTTGAGGAGCAATATTATGGAAACGGTTCAGGCGGCCCTGACTGTTTACTATTCGAGAGTACCGATTTACAAGCACGGCCAGTGCGAGATAACCCCCGAAACTGCTGTTATATCGGATCTCTTGTGTATTTAAAATTTGCATGGAAATCAACAATTTTTGTAACTGCCATAACAAAACACTTTTTCTTTTTGCAGATTCACCAAATCGTTAAATCGAACTTTCGTCGAAATACTGTTCATTCAGTGTCTTATGAGCTTGGCAATGATTTGTTGCAGTGTTTATCGAATGTCGACACAGAACATATTTAGTGTGTATTTTCTAAATACTTTTTCGTTTAATATTTGCATGCAGATACAACTTTTTCTGTTCTGTTTTTATGGGAATGAACTCATGTTACAGGTAAATAGATTCTATATTATTTCTTTTCAATGTCGGTTATTGTGACTTATTGTTAATAAATAATATAAACTGTATCATACAGATTATATAAAAAATTGTTTGGCCTGACCAAATTCACATTTTATACTTAAAAGTATGTAACATGCCATTTCTACTTGCAGAACATTACATTGATCCCTAAAATTTTCGCAATTACTTCTATAAAATAGTTACATTTTAAGCACTGACTAGTATTACAGAATTTTCCGTAAAACTGACCGGTCAAGTATAGCGTTAGAGCTAATAGTACGGAATTTTCCGGAACTTTAGCCCGGAATGATCTGGAAAAGGGGTTAATATTACGGAACATTCCGTAATGGTAGACAGTTCGTACTTTTCAATTTTTCATTGTAGAGTATTGACCTCAAACAAACTTTATACGAAATGGATTGGACTTCGCTTAGAAAAGACACAAAATTTAATATCATCACGATGATGATATGCACATCAAAACCAATTGTAATATCATCAAGTTCTGTAATCAAATTCAACATTTCTTCTTTTCTCACTGTAAGTATTACATTACTTTTTACTTCATTAGCTCTTTCCTGTATTTTTTTTTCATTTTTCTTTTTTATTGCCAGTCTATTCTTAAAATCAGATACATTACCGTGTACACTGTTAGAAAAATCTCTACTGAATTTAGTATACATGTAATGGAAGCAAAAATGCACAACATGAAATTAAATTTAGTATACCAGCGCACAGTAAATTTAGTATATTTATACTGAATTTAGTACACGAGTATACTAAATTTCTTATACGTGTATACTAAATTCAGTATGAATATCCTAAATTTACTGTACGCTGGTATACTAAATTTAATTTCATGTTATGCATTCTTGCTTCCATTACATGTATACTAAATTTAGTAGAGATTTTTCTAACAGTGTAGGAATTTTTTTTACGGGTAGCTGCTTTTTTACTTTCGTTAAAATTCTCGCGATCTTTGTAAAAGAAAGTGTGCCATCTTTTCTTAGTGCTTCGAAAAATGAAAAAATTCTACACAAAATCAGTTATAAACAAAGTCATTAAGTTAATTTTATAAACGGATATTAAAAAAAAAGAGCAAATATCAATGCTTTTTAATATTGCTTCCTCACAGAAGAAGCTTTGTAATGGTAGCATTTTCGATATTTTGTAAATTCATTTAATTAAACGTTCCTTAGTTAAAAAATGTCTAATACAATGTTTTAAGCAGTGTCCAGATGTATGTGTATGTGCGTGGGTGGATGTCACACTTTTTTGTGAACACGTTAACTAGAAGACGGTTGCAGATAAATTGATGAAATTTGGAGGGTCTATTTTCACCACTAATATCTTGAAACTGACTGAAGGGTTTTTAAAAATATTTATTTAATCTTTCTAACGTTTTATAACATTTCAAAAATCAGTTTTTCATGGTAAAACTTTTTTCATTAACATAATTCAAAGTTGATCCAAGAATATAAAAGATTCCTTTGTTCAAGACGAATCGATTAACCTATAATATTAATACATTTTATTGAAGAGTAAAGAAGTTATGGTCATTTATATTATATGAAAAATCGATTTTTATAGTAAACATTTTCTTATTCTCATAATTTCAAGTGGATGAGAGAATAGAATAGTTGTGTTGATTCAAGACGAATCGATTGACCTATGATATTAATACATTTTATTGAAGAGCGAGGAAGCTATAATAATGCATAATATTTGAAATAAACTTTTTTTCATAATTAAACTTTTTTCATTAACATAATTCAAAATTCATGCAAGAACGGAAAAGACTCCTTGATTCGAGGGGAACCGATTGACCTGTAAAATTAATACACTTTATTCAAGAGTAAGGAAGTTATGTTCATTTATAATATTTGAAAAATCTCTTTTAAACAAAAAAACTTTTTTTCTCAACATAATTCAAAGTTGATGCATGAACAGAAAAGACCTTTTGCTTATAAATTTTCAAATAAAATAATTCTGACAATTTTCGTAAAAAATCATAAAGCTGGGAAAGGGATAGGGTAAGACGGAACTTCCCCCTTCCCTTTTCCAGCTCGAGAAATTACCATTGCAAATACAAAATTTGATTTGTCTGATTTTTCCTTGTATTAAAAAAATGTTAGTATTATTTTGTAATTTTATAGTTTTTGTACATTTCAATTTTTGAATCGATCAAAATGAAAGCTTTAGTTTGTCTATTATTTAGAAAATCACTAATGCTTCCTCTATGGGGAAGCAAAGTGCTCGTGAAATGAGCACCATATAATTATAAATTCAAATAAAGTGGAAATACTCGAGATCGAATTCACATATATTTATTACTGTCTCCCGAGTTATTTATGAGTATTAATTATTATTGATTAATTATTATTTATCATTTCTTTTTCATTATTGATTTATTTATCATTATTCTGACTTTAACGAAAATAAACTTTTAATTCAACTGTTAATTAGGCTATTAATTAAGGGCACGTACCAGAGTGTCACGTGACCAATTTCGTGGTTTATATTCGGTGGCTTTATAATTTAGAAATTCTATTATATTCTATTATATTATTAAATTTTTTCGCTGAAAGGCATTGACCCCTGGACACTTTTCGAAAAAATTTCGAATTTGAATGTTAAAAGTACATATTCTTATAGAAAATTCAATTGCTAATCTTTTTTTCATAGATAGAAAAGTTCTAGTTTTGGCGTTTTAAAATTGAACCCGAAAACCCGTTTATTTAGAAAACCAATTTTGTTTTGTGTTATTACTTCAACTCGCTGCAATTCAGCCAATTCTCAGAATTATTTCAATGAAATTTACATTAAATGTTCTTTCTGAAGTTCTAAGGCTGGTAGAGTAAATAAGATATGAACAGATTATGTAAAACAAAAGTTATAAATTGTTACCTAACACAATGCCTGAATCATGCATTCATATATCTTTAAGCTCATGGGCAGTCAAACGAATTTTAAGCAACAAAATACTTCCAGTGGAAAAGTTGTTCGTAAAGGTTTGAATATATTTTCTGTGGAAATAATTATTCAAAATAAATCATCAGCAAGATATTAGGAAGGTTTAATTTCGGCGAACGCGTCAAGTTCATGTATACATGTGAATAAATGAGACGCGCAGTCGAAATAAAACGTTCCTAATTTTAAAATGATGATTTATTTTGATTAATTGTTTCTGTAAAAAATATAGTTATGCCTTTCTTAACTTTCTACCTTCAGCGAAAAAAATGCATAGGCGGTTATAGAATCCCGTCCCTTAATTTTAATAATTTTTAATTTGGAGTGTAACTGAGAACAGGGCTTTAGAACCCTATTTTAGCACGTGACAGATTGTTACATGCCCTTAAAAATATGAACTATTAATTACTAATAATTAACTATTAACTAATAATTAATAACTATCAACTATTAACTATTGTCTGTTAAATAATAACTATTAAATATTACCTATTAATTAAAATAAAAAGATTATTTTACATACATTAGTATTTTAAAATAATTAATAAAAAATTAATAAACAAATTGTGAAAATTCTAACAATGTAATGGGATACTAATAAAAATTGTTGATTTTTCAGATAATAAATGCATCATATTCGGCTTTCACCGTACTTCAGCATGCGGTGAAAAGATGAATGCAATCACAGTATACTCAGGTTATTTTTTCTGGATGTATAATCTTGATGATATCAAGCTGATACGTTTTTATGCGCAATGTGAAATATGTAAAATAGCTATAAAATAATGTAAGAAAATTATTTTGGCGTCTGAAGAGAGACTTCCTCGTTACTTGCATATCTTTCACAAAAGAAACGAATAATTTTGGACCAGCTCCTTTTTTTAAGAAATGCAATTGTAAATTATTTCGTAAGTTTTGTAAGAATTTGATAATTTGTCAAAATGTTTATAATTATAGTCAAGTAATGTAATACATGAATCTTATATGTATAAGTTACTTTGTTTCTAAGAAAATGGGAATAAGAAATGGCTAATTTTGATGAATTTTATTATAACGTACCTTCAATGAAAGAAAATTCACATGACCCAATGAAATAGGTTCCTTTGTTTTTTTTCTTTGTACCAAGAAGAGATTAAGAGATAAATAGTTATTTAAATTAAGTAATATATCCATGTGATTATTATTATGAATAAATAATTATGTAAATCAAATAAATATTTTCTTCAAGTTAATGAGGATCTATTTCATTGGAAGTAATAGCAGATTAAATAAAAAATCTGAATTAATTAATTCGAAAGAAATTTGTTCGAACAAAGGAAACACTTAATTGAAATAAATACATGTGCATTTCGTTAAAATACGTTTTTTCTTAAATTGGACATTTTGGCACATTTGTTTTAATAATATATTTATATCGCTGGCGAAATGCATTGAAATTTTAACTAAATAAGTACTCTATTTATACCACAACCTATAAATTCGCAAGACCAAAGGCCGAAAACTACAACATAAACATTTTTATGAGGTCTAAAATACAACTACATCAATAATATATTTATTTCAGTGCAAACCAAATAAAATGTTCGCTTGGTGGAGTGAGCATATCATCTCACAATAGAAATCAGTTCCCAAGGAAAATTTCCTAGATTAGTGCTGGACTTTTGGACGGGCTATAATTTTCATGAAGTCTCGTATACTTTCTATAAAGGAGTCATAAATTTTCATGGAAAAATAAAGAAAAGTCATGGAAGTTTTCGAGCACAGTCAAGGAACAACAGTCTTGGAATTCTTATCAGACAGTTTACAAAGAAAATGTATACAGTCATGAAATGGTTATAAAAAACTCTTCATATTTTCAAAGACTTGAATTGAATAAGTGCGTGATTCAGAAACAAAGAACTCGAATACGAGTCAGGGAAACACTCCATGACTATCTGCGAGAATTTGCAGAGGTGCGCTCAGTGACAAATTCACATTGGTATGAGTCTAGTAGACACTGGATGAAGATTCAGTGCTCCCAAACCTCGGATCTTTTTTCACTGCGCATGCGTCAAGTCGGCAACCAGATTGGATACCATTGGCTTGCTTATTTGAAATGATTAAATGTGCGAATAAATTTTTCACAACAAAAAGTAATTGTAAAACGCATAAAGATATTAAGAATGATTTAAAATAATTATTTATGATAAAAAAAGGTATGCCTTCCCTTGAATTTAAAATCGATCATTTACTTTTATAACTGGTCGCATGAAGGATTTAAATGATGAATGAAGATTGTTTCTTAAACGAACATTTGCAGGCTACACAATTTTTAGTGGTAGTAACTATTCCTGCGTCTTTCTCAATCTTCGCGATATTACTTATAATAAACTTATTTCTATTCATAATAAATTAGAAGATGGCTATTATTATTTTGCAAAAAACTGGATGTAAGCAGATTTTATTTTCAAGTTCGTATTGCTGTATATAAAATATTTATAAGAATATTAAGATAAAATATAAAAATGTGTCTCATAATAGAATAAAATGTGTTTGTTTTTTATTACAAAAACATTCACACAAAAGCCATCTTCACATTCATGATTTTAATAAATAATAAAAAGTTGTTCAGAAGTTAATCGAGTGACCACTAATACTTCTTGAAACACTGAGAGGTCCCCGAGATATTACGAATCGCATATCTGGGTTATTTTTTTTTTCAAAAAGATACACAACAATTGTGCAAACAATTTCCGTATTTATTTAACAAAATTTATTATTCTGATATGGAATATAAAATACTGTTCGTGGATCGTTGTTAAAATTCCTATTCCTCATCAAAAATTGCATTTAAAATAACCATTTTTTCAATAACAATCTATCAAAGGTATTTTTGAATCTATCTCAATAATTGTTTCATCTTTTAAGAGTGTCAAGGCAAGTAAGCTTTTGCCCAATTTTAAAATTTTGTTTATCAATAATTTATTGACTACATATACTACATATGAAATTGTCTGAAAAAAATTGCCATCACATGGATTTTATATTTGTTTCCATAGAATCGAACGGTGCAATTAGTTTTTATGTTATATCTCACAAATTTGAAAAATTATTTAAACAATTTTAGTTTAAATTAAGAAAAAACCTTTTTTTTATGTATAATCATCCCTTGGACAAAAAATAATTTTCCGTGAAAAATTATATTTTTGAATTATTTAAACAAAAATTGCTTAAACAATGTGTTTAATTTATTAAGCAAAGTCAGTCTTGCAGCAAGTTGTCTAATTTGCAGCCCTCACTCAAATTCTTTTTACGCGGCCATGCACTTTTTAGCTGTAGCACAACGCCAAGATTTTTTACCGTGTTTTCAGCGCGAATGATTAACCGAGGGGCTTGAGCGGTTAGGAATGAGTTGCGTTAGTCTCGTGTCTTGAGTATAGGTAGTTCTAATCCCCGTAGCGTGTGTCCGATTTTGTAGAACGTAAAAAGCGTGAGATTAATATAAGTAGTAATTGTGTGTGTTACACTATGTTTAAATAAATATATAAGTTAAAAATAATAATATCCAAAATTTTAAAACTAATTTTTTACTTTTTATTAGCATAAGTGGTTAGCTTGACAGTCTATTAACCCTTCCTTGACTGTCTTCGAGAATTTAATATTGGATAGTTGAACGACTTACAAATTTGTCGGTGATATTTTGTTGATGGAGTCTAGGAGTGCTTCACTGACTATGGTGGACGCAATCTAAGAAGTCTTATATTTCTTCAAGCACTATTTTCATGATTTTCCAATACGATATTTTCGAATTTTCAAATGCTTTTAGACCTATCCTAAAGTCACAGACTCGGTCAATGAAAATTTCCAGCACTTTTTTTTTCGTGTAGTTTTATTGAAAATGTGATGATCTATCTTGCAGGTTGTGATATGATACTACTGTTTTCTCAGCATCAACTTTAATCAGCTTTAAATATTTTGGAAATTATATCCGTCGTCCCATTTTATTAAATTATTATACGTGGTGATACTCGAGCTGGACAATCTGATCACAGATTTAAAGCTATATTTAAGAAAGAAAAACTTTTTGCCGCGCCTACCTACCTGAGTGGCGCTACGCACTTTCGACTTCATTATATTCGCCTGTGTAGATCTGAACATATCATTTTCCATAATTGATTGGCTTTCCAGCACAGGAAGCAAAGAGACGTATTTTGTTTCTCTCCGGCTACAACTGAAATTTCTAGCTGCGCTTTATAAATACTCTAATAGTGCTTTTAAAAGATACATTTCCGTTGGATTGCGAGGCGTGATGTAACCTGACGCGCGGGTAGCGCGTCCCTCTTGCTTGTTTGTTCTAGGAATAGCATAACCTGAGGGTGCATATCTCCAGAATTGAGTGTATCTGCTAATCAATGAATGTAAGATACTCTACTGACAAGGTAAGCGCTTACACTATATGTCTCTCTATCAGGTTTTTGCTTAATTTTTATTGGAGACTGGAGAGGCAACATGCATATGGAGGCAATAGGATGCAAATTGAAAGCCCGAATCAGCTTGGAATCTTTGTTCTGACATTTTATCAAATATTAGCGCTGAAATGCTTAAATACGGTGGCGAGTACATACCTCACAGGTTGTGCGAATTGATAAATTTATGTATCGAGATGGGAGAAGTCCCAGACGATTGGAGAAAAGCGATTATCGTACCAATATACAGAAGAAAGGGAGATAAAAGCAACTGCAGTAATTACAGAGGTATCAGCTTACTAAGCACCGTAAGTAAAATATACTCAAAAATACTTATTCGTAGGGTAATGAAAATAACAGAAGAGAAGATATGGGAAGTCCAAAGTGGATTTATGCCAGGAAGATCATGTTCGGATCAAATATTTAGCTTAAGGCAGATCACAGAAAAAAGTTTGAGAGTAGGAAAGAAAGTTTTCTGTGCATTTGTTGACCTAGAAAAAGCATTTAACAAGGTAAATAGAAGTAAACTTTGGGAAGTCCTTGAAGAGTACGGAGGCAATGGATGGCTCCTACAAGCAATAAAAACAATATATACAGGTAGTTAAGCGAGTGTAAGGGCAAATGGGAAACTGAGTGTCTGGTTCGATATTATGCAAGGCGTGAAACAAGGATGCGTTATGTCCTCATGGCTATTTATCATATTTATGGATAAGTGTCTAAGAACGGCCCTCTTCGACGAAGGTGTAGATCTCGAAACAGTGAAGGTACGTGGGTTAGCTTTCGCAGATGACAAGATTGTTATGGCAGAATCAATCGAGGACTTGCAAAGAATGTTGAATAAACTGAATACAAGCATGAATAACATGGGCCTCAAAATTAATGCAAATAAAACAAAAATCATGGTGTTTGAAGGAAAAACTGAGAAATCAATGTGCAACATTGTCCTAAATGATGAGAGATTAGAACAAGTTGACAAGTACGTATATCTGGGTAGCCTATTCACTAGCGACGGAAAAATAGATGGGGAGTTGGAGAGGCACATAAATAAGGGTAAGCAGGTTATCGATAGACCAGGGTCCATGCTCAGAAATAAAAACATATCAAAAAAAGCTAAAATGGCCACACATAATTCTATATTCGTACAATCTGTACTATACGGTAGCGAGACATGGACCTGTCAAGAGAAGGACAGGAGTAAAATTAACGCGATTGGCATGAAACCCCTTCGTCCATTGTCTACTACATGCATACCAATGTGAATTTGTCACTGAACGCGCCTCTGCAAATTCTCGCAGACAGTCAAGGAGTATTTCCCTGACTGGTATTCGAGTTCTTCGTTTCTGAATCACGCACTTATTCAATTCAAGTCTTTGAAAATACGAAGAGTTTTTGTATATCCATTTCATGACTGTATACATTTTCTTGGTAAACTGTCTGATAAGAATTCCAAGACTGTTGTTCCTTGACTGTGCTTGAAAACTTCCATAACTTTTTTTTAATTTTTCCGTGAAAATTTATAACCCCTTTATAGAAAGTATACGAGACTTCATGAAAATTATAGCCCGTCCAAAAGTCCAGCACTAATCTAGGAAATTTTCCAAGACTTATTTTCTCCGTGTACTGTGATTGCATTTATCTTTTGATTACATGCTGAAATACGTTGAAAGCCGAATATGATGCATTTATTATCTAAAAACTCAACAATTTTTATTAGTATGCCATTGCATTGTTTGAATTTTCATAATTTGTTTATTAATTATTTAAAAACACTAAAGTATGTAAAATAATCTTTTTATTTTAATTAATAGTTCATATTTACTAGTTCATATTTAATATTTATTATTTAACAGACAATAGTTGATAGTTATTAGTTATAATTTCAATTAATAAAAATAAATCATCATTTAAAAATTAGGAACGTTTTATTTCGACCGCGCGGCTCGTTTATTCACATGTAATGAACTTGACGCGTTCGCCGAAATTAAATCTTCCTAATTTCTTGATGATGATATATTTTGAATAATTATTTGCACAGAAAATATATTTATACCTTTACGAACAACTTTCCCACTGGAAGTATTTTGATGCTTAAAATTCGTTTGACTCCTCATGAGTTTAAAGATATGAATGCATGATTCAGGCAATGTGTTAGGTAACAATTTATAACTTTTTTTTACATAATCTGTTCATATCTTATTTACTCTACCAGCCTCAGAACTTCATAAAGAACATTTAATGTAAATTTCATTTTAAAAATTCTGAGAATTGGCTGAATTGCAGCGAGTTGAAGTAATAAGACATAAAAATTTGGTGTTCTAAATAAACGGGGTTTTTATATTAAAAACGCCAAAACCTGAACTTTTCTATCTATATAAAAAAGATTAGCAATAAATTTTTCTCTAAGAAAATGTACTTTAAAAATTCAAATTCGAAATTGTTTCGAGAAGTGTCCAGGGTCAATGCCTTTCAGTGAAAAAAATTTAGTAATATAATAGAATTGGTCAGACAGACATGCCCCAATATATATATATATATATATATATATATTGGTCGCGACCCTGCTCTGCCGAACGCTCCAAGGGAGATAGAGCCAATTGTCGAAAACGAGAAGTGCCAAATTTTCTGGACCTACGATTTTCGGACAGCAGTCTCCGTTGCATACTCGAGACCTGACATCGTTCTCCAAGACTTAGAGAAACGAACTATATTCGTGATCGAATTCTCGGCTCCGTCCGAATACAACATCACTGCCAAGGAGAATGAAAAGAAAGAGAGGTATCAAGACCTTAAAAGAGAGCTGCAACGACAGTACCCAAAACATTCGGTACAAGTAATTGTCCTTGTGATAGGTGCTCTCGGAGATGCAAAACTATCACTGGTTTGTAACATTAATGCCATACCCGCGTGCCAAAAATATGCCAAAGCACTTGCGAGATGGATGCAGAAAGCTGTCATCCTTGGGTCGCTTCGTGTCCTCAAGACACACGAGGGTTTCGCTGGCCTGTCGTTGGGATTTCGTGGTGCCCTGTGGCCACCCATCTCAGGGTTGTGAGACGTGGCCATAAGTATGATTTACCGCAGTTCTGCTGGGAGCCGGTGTCATTTTTTTAGATGGCATTTGCTCTCCGTGGGACCCTGCGGCGGTTGTTTAACCGTTTTTTTCAATTATATATATATATTAAATCATTTAGCAAAATTTTAAGACATTTTTAAATTTTTTAAATTATAAAGCCACCGAATATAAACCACGAAATTGGTCACGTGACACTCTGGTACGTGCCCTTAATTAATAGCTAAATTAACAGCTGAATTAATATTTTATTATCGCTAAAGTCAGAATAATGATAAATAAATCAAAAATGACAAAGAAATGATAAAAAATAATTAATCATTAATAGTTAATACTCATAAATAACTCAGGAGACAGTAATAACTAGCTATGAATTCGATCTTGAGTGTTTCCACTTTATTTGTATTTATAATTATATGGTGCTCATTTCACGAGCACTTTGCTTCCCCATAGAGGAAGCATTAGTGATTTTCTAAATAATAGACAAACTAAAGCTTTCATTTTGATCGATTCAAAAATTGAGATTCACAAAAAATACAAAATTACAAAATAATACAAAAATTTTGTTTAATACAATGAAGAATCAGACAAATCAAATTTTGTATTTGAAATGGTAATTTCTCGAGCTGGAAAAGGGAAGGGGGAAGTTCCGTCTCTCCCTATCCCTTTCTCAGCTTTATGATTTTTCTACGAAAATTATCAGAATTATTTTATTTGAAAATTTATGATCAAAAGGTCTTTTCTGTTCATGCATCAACTTTGAATTATGTTGATAAAAAAGTTTTTTTGTTTCAAAGAGATTTTTCAAATATTATAAACGAGCATAACTTCCTTACTCCATAAAGTGTATTAATAATGAAGTCAATTCATATAGGAATTTGTTATTTTCGTCATACGGTCCAGTAAAAATAATAATAGTAGATTCAGTTGTCAAGAATCATGCTTTATTCGTCAGTTTTATTTAAACCAACGTACGTTTCGACCTTGTTGCAGGCCTTCTTCAAGGTAATACATAACCTGAATTAAGGATAATATACGTAGATGTAATAATCCGAAAAACATTTATAATGAAAAAAAAATTGTGAACAAAAAAAATATTTTAAATTTACCTGTAGTGATATTTATTAAATTATCCAAGACATTTCAATTTTTTGTTATTTTCCAAGAGAAAAAACTTTATTTTTGGAGTGAACCAAAATTATTTCAATTTATTAAGACTCAAATCTTGCAAGTTGAAAAAAGTTTGAATTGAAATGTCTTTTACAGTGTTTGATAAACGGAATTTTAAATGATTGGATAAATGTCCTAAATCTTTTATGTTTCTAATTAAATTATTGATTTCATAATTTAAACATTTTTTCTGAAAAATTAACTTAGTTTTTTCAAATTTTGGAATTAATTTATAATTTAAATTATGTATATTACATTTGTTTGTCTGATGTTGAATATGTGCTGGAATCAGAGTTTCTTTTCTACATCTGATTAAGAAAGTGCGTTTCTCCTTCAGATTAACTAAAGTTCTATTGGTGCGTATCCAATTTCCTATAAGTTGTCTCGGAGCCTCTCCATATTTCCTTTGTATGTAGTTTAAATAACCCATGATATTCCAGAACGTGATTGACCTTGATTAAATTATCTATGTTCAGTGAATGGAATATTATCCACACTTTGAGACAACTTATAGGAAATTGGATACGCACCAATAGAACTTTAGTTAATCTGAAGGAGCAACGCACTTTCTTAATCAGATGTAGAAAAGAAACTCTGATTCCAGCACATATTCAACATCAGACAAACAAATGTAATATACATAATTTAAATTATAAATTAATTCCAAAATTTGAAAAAACTAAGTTAATTTTTCAGAAAAAATGTTTAAATTATGAAATCAATAATTTAATTAGAAACATAAAAGATTTAGGACATTTATCTAATCATTTAAAATTCCGTTCATCAAACACTGTAAAAGACATTTTTTAATTCAAACTTTTTTCAACTTGAAAGATTTGAGTTTTAATAAATTGAAATAATTTTGGTTCACTCCAAAAATAAAGTTGTTTCTCTTGGAAAATAACCAAAAATTGAAATGTCTTGGATAATTTAATAAATATCACTACAGGTAAATTTACAATATTTTGTTTGTTCACAAGTTTTTTGTTCATTATAAATGTTTTTCGGTTTATTACATCTACGTATATTATCTTAATTTAGGTTATGTATTACCTTGCAGAAGGCCTGCAACAAGGTCGAAACGTACGTTGGTTTAAATAAAAAAGACGAATAAAGCATGATTCTTGACAACTGAATCTACTATTATTATTTTTACTGGACCGTATGACCAAAATAACAAATTCTTATATGAATTGACTTCATTATTAATAACAACGGTCGAAGAAAAATTTCAAAGTGTGGATAATATTCCATTCACTGAACATAGATAAAGTGTATTAATGTTATAGGTCAATCGATTCGCCTCGAATTAAGGAATCTTCTCCGTTCATACATCAATTTTGAATTGTGTTAATGAAAAAAGTTTAATAATGAAAAAAAGTTTTTTTCAAATATTATGCATTACCATAGCTTCTTTGCTCTTCAATAAAATGTATTATTACCATAAGTCAATCGATTCGTCTTGAATCAACACAACTATTCTATTCTCTCATCAACTTGAAATTATGAGAATAAGAACATGTTTACTATAAAAATCGATTTTTCATATAATATAAATGACCATAACTTTTTTACTCTTTGATGAAATGTATTAATATTATAGGTTAATCGATTCGTCTTGAACAAAGGAATCTTTTATATTCTTGGATCAACTTTGAATTATGTTAATGAAAAAAGTTTTTCGATGAAAAACCGATTTTTGAAATGTTACGATGTGTTAAAAAGATTAAATGAATATTTTTAAAACCCCTTCAGTCAGTTTCAAGATATTAGTGGTGAAAATAGGCCCTCCAAATTTCATCAATTTAAGGTAAAGGTACCTATCATGAGACAAATTTTGAGGGGGTTTTGAGATTTTCATTAATTGTGGAACGATAGTACAATATATTTTCAAAATACTTATATATCAATGAATGGGCTGATCTTTTCTGAATGAGAAACACCTACCAGAAGTTGAATTTAGTCTAAGCAAAATTATTATATTTATGAAAAACCGGAGCGGCCTATATGTACCTATTATGAAACAACTTATGGACTCTTGTACCGGTGTTCCATAATGCATATCCCTATTCACAGTAAAAAAAATGGATCAATTTTGTTGCAGAGCATTTTCCTTCAATGATCATTTGACTCTCGAGATCATAATGATCTGTCCATTCGGATCACCTTGATCTTCTTTTTTGGGTCATTTGTCAAACTAAACAAAATGGCCGCCAATTGTTAGCGCCGATGTCATAACGACATAACCTAAAAATTTTATCTAACCGCACGCAAGTGACAACTACACTTAACAGGTGATATTTTGTAATGTCAGATTTCGTTAATTTCTCAACTTTTCAAGTACACTGCACGATCAGAAACCATAAAAAAGCTCGCATATGAGCTAAAGAACTCTAAGAACGTCAGCCATCTTGGTTTGACTTGATACATGATCCCGCATCAGATCATTATGATCTCAAAGTCGATCATTCATTCCGGCCGATCAAAATGCTCTTGATTTCGGTGTCATTTTTGTTGTATATCAAAATGATATTGATTTCGGTATCATTTTGAACATTTTTTTTTACTGTGTTATGGGACAGCAAAGAAATGTGTTTTTTAATATCAATATGGCTTATTTTATATTATTTTTCATATTATATCGAACTAAATAATACCCTGAACTTTTATTTCAATCGTTCATAGAAATAAATAAATCGAATACAATTTTTTTTTTAAATTGACAAACCTAACCTATGAAGAGTAGATTTCGTGAACGAAGTGCGATTAAATTTTATTTTTGTTCACAAATGTTTGCTATAGGGAATGAATTTTTATTTACGTGGATGAAAAAGAAGAAAAAACTATGAAGGATGAAGTAAAAACTTAAGAAACTTGGTCAAACTGAAGTGTAAATGAAATATTAGGCTAATAAGTACCCTTTTCATTTTTTTATTGTGGTTTCACTTCATAAATGATTAAATAGTAATATGCAATTTATTTAAAATGATAGAATTTCAAATCATAACGAGATCAACATAGAAATTATATATTATTATATTATATATTATTATCATATTATTATTATTATTATATTATTATAATATTATTATTTTATATTATTATATATTATTATTATACGTATCGGCTGCTTTCCTGAGAGAAACTTCTTGACTAACTGCTTCTAGAGCCTTCTGCACTGCTTCAGAGGAATACTCTTTTCTCTTTAATTTTATTTTATATCCCTTTTTCGTCCTGTTTTTCACCAAATTTTACACTCTATTTACAACTTTAGCAGCTTTAGCATTTCTGACCCTACCTTGAACACTATTTGCAATTACATTATCATCACTTTGACGAACTTTCTGAATTTTTTTTTCACCCCTGATAGGTTTTTCTGCTCTACACGTTCCATGCTGAAACAACTCTCCTGTAATAAACTTTTTAAAAATAAAAACCAAATTTAATCCACTCCGCTTATGCAAACAACACTTCTTACCTTAGGTCTTTGACACTTTATGGGTTAGGACTTTTAATTTCAATGCAAACTTTTATTCCACTTATTTGTCTGGTATGTAAGATTGAAATGTAAGTTCACTATAATGTCTAGTTTATGATAAAAACAAAAATAACATAAAATAAGCCATATTAATATAATAAAAAACACATTTTATTACATACGTACCTCTGTTCCATAAATAGGAGGAAGCAATGAAAACGTGTCCGCTGATATGCAACACCTATGTTTCTCTGTTTCATAAATACGGACCGTGTTAGAAAATGTGTACGTATTATCAAACAACTAATTAACAACAAAAGTTGTATTCAAATACAGAAAAAGTGCGATGATCTCAAATCTAGGACTCTTAAGCTGTCATTTAATCTATTACACATGTGAAACAATCGAATTTTGTGAATACACGAGATAAAACAAATTATAGGTTTCAAGTCTTCTGACTCGAAAAAATGGCAGTCAATTTTCCCGAGTTTGGAGGTTTGATAATTAAACATTATTTTTTAATGTTTAACACTTTAGCACGATATTTTTTTTGTATATAGGAGAAAAGCCTAACTTTCAAACTTATTAATATAATATTATGTACTTCAAAATATACTTTTAAATTATTTATAATTCGGATTATTTGTCAAACTGTTTCATAATTGGGACATGTTTCATGATAGGTACTTATCTGCAACCCTCTTCAATTATCCTGTTCACAAAAAAGTGTGACGTCCACACATCCACATACACATGCATCTGGACACTGCTTGAAACATTTTATTAGGCATTTTTCAATTAAGAGACGTTTAATTAAATGAATTTAAAAATGGTCGAAAATGTGACCATTACAAGGTTTCTTCTGTAAGGAAGCAATAGTAAGAAGCATTGATATTTGCTCTTTTTTTTGTAATATCCGTTTATGAAATTAACTTAATGACTTTGTTTATAACTGGTTTTGTGTACAATTTTTTTATTTTTTGAGGTACTTTAAAGAAAAGATGGCACACTTTCTTTTATAAAACTCACAAGAATTTTAACGAAAGTAAAAAAGCAGCTATCCGTCAAAAAAACTCCTACACGGTAATCTGCCGTCCTGATGAACAAAGTGTACAACTGTATTTTTATCAAAAATGAGCTTTTATATGGTTGGATTCGTAATGAAAAGACGAATTTAACTATGCTAATCACTATTGAGAATTGTAATTAAATCTCGAGATAATTGGGTCTCAATTAGCATATCTACAGCGATTTTCGAGAATTCCTGATGAAGACACAATACATCTGCAGAAATTCTAGCATATCTACACGAATTCCAGGATTTGGGATAGTGCTGAGTGGTGCTGACCCCTCAGATCCTGATAAAAGAAACACATCTGCGCAGATGTGTTTTTGCTCATAAGGACCCTCGGTCTTTCTGCAGTCGGATTTCCTGAAATCGTATAGCACAAGGACATGTTAAGTTACTTCACCCGAATTCGAGGGTAACTTTAAACAGTTTAAACCACCGATCCTTTTTTTCCATAGCACATCTGCATTTTTTATCTGCCAAGCAAAAATAATTCTAGTTGATTAATAATATAATTATTATTAATTATCTGAAATCATTATAGGAATATAATTAATACATTATTATCATTTTAGAGACTATCGTAACCATTTGGTGATATTAGAAAAATTGTTGTTTTTTAAAATAATTCCAATGCTTTTAATTTTAAAATTGTGAGATAATTGGACAATGTTTTTAAAAAAATCACGCGCATGATTTTGTTGTAAAAAAGCATATAAAAAGTTATAAATATTGTTGTAAAAATACATTTACACCAGAGACTCGCTATTTGAACACGAAATCGGACGCGTTATATGAATTCCTAGAATTGCTGGTCCCCACAGTTTCTCAGGGGGCAGGGCGAGAGACGGTTGCGACTCCGCCTCTGAAGGGACGCATGCACTATAACTACTCAGTCAAGTAGATTGCGCAATATTATGGAAACGGTTCAGGCGGCCCTGACTGTTTACGTTTCGCTGTACGCGTTATATGAACAAGGCCATTTTCAGGCAAACCCCGAGATTGTTCATCTATCGAGTCTCTGGTGTAATTATCTGATTTTGCCCGAATAATTCAAGTAAGAGATGAAAAAATTGATCGAGTCTTTTTTTGACAGTTCAAATTTTGATTTTCCGACATTCTTTTTTTAAATTTTTAATCATATGTACGATGATATACATAACATATGTAGTAAAAAAGTTTCAATAAGATTGTATGTCAAACAAAAACTGGGTCCTCTATAAGAGGTGTTTGTAGCACTATTTGGATTACAAAAACCTCTATAAAAGTCCCAGTTTTTGTTTGACAGAAATGTTTGTGAGAATTTTTTACTGCATATTTTATGTATAATAGTGTGCACATGATTAAACATTTTAAATAAAATAATAATCTCACAAAATCAAAATATGAATTTTAAAAAAAGGGCTCGATCACTTTTTCATTTCTCACTTGTTTTAATACAAATATCTTTGATTTGTACTGATTATATACATTTAAAAATAAATATCAGTTGTGTTCTATAATATATTATTGTAAATAATTTATTTTTATCTCTAGTCTTTGTAGTAATATAGTTTCTTAAATTCTTTCATATAAAGAAAAAATCAATAATTTTACCTAAAAAAATGAGAAATGATCATATAAAGTACATTTTTCAGTATATTTGGAAAAATGGGGCGATTCAATTCAAAATCGAGTTGGGGAAATTTTTTTGGATATTAGTTTTTTTTTTAATGAAGAATTTTAACATCAATGTATATTCAACTGACAGATCTCACATTATTATGAAAAAAATATAAATAAATATATAAAAAATATATATTTATAAAATATAAATAATATATTTATATAAAAATAAATAAAATATATAAAAAAATGTCGAGTTAAATTTAGCAGAATCTGTAAAATGTGTTAATGACACTGTTAAGCGAAATTAAAGAGTTTTAATAAACAATTAATAATTTGACCAAAGTCTGTACACTCTTTTCTTTTATTTTGTGCTCACGTAATGATTTTAATGATCAAAATATCAAATTAATTACTTTTGGATTATTGATTCATTTTGTATTACAAAACTTAAATATCAATTGTAATTCAATAATTAATTAATAATACGATCATAATTTTACTCCTTTATCAATTTTTGAAAAATTTGTAGTTGTTAAGTTTCTCCAGCAGGAAACTCAGGGGTTCTTGAAGGCATTAGTCATTAGTTTCCTGTATTCGGCAGCACAACTGCGCAGATGTGTTTATTAGTAAGGTTTCTCGGCGACTTTGTCCATTAATATCTAGCATATCTACAGTTATGCATATAAATAATTGGAATTCGCCATTTTTTTTCTTTTTATGAATAGAGCATGCCCGATTTACCCAAGAACAGTAATTTTTCTTCAAAAAGTCTCATACGTTAAAAGGTACAGATGCAAACGTGTTTTATTGAATATCTCGGTTCTTCTCAAATGCAGTTGTATAGTTTCTTCATCAGGACGGCAGTAATGTATCTGATTTTAAGAATAGATTGACAGTAAAAATGAAAATGAAAATGAAAAAAAATACAGGAAAGAGCTAATAAAGTACAAAGTAATGTGATACTTACAGAAATAAAAGAGGAAATGTTGACTTTGATTACTTTGAAAAAGATGCATTTCTATCAACAGAGATGAATTTCTAAACTGAAAAGATGGATTTTCAAAAAAATAGTGATATGAAAGTAGTAAATAGTACCAAAAAAAAGATGAATTTTCAACCCACAAAGACTACTTTCGAACGAAACAGTTGAATTTTTGACGGCTGTCAGTTGCTAGAATCGTGAAGTTATGCTAGTACATATTTCTTTATCCTTGAAATTGGATCATTTCATTGGTAAATGAAACATTGAATTGAGTTGCAATACTTCTGATACCTCAGGATTTACTGGTATAAGAAAAATATACTTACTGCAGAATATGAATATGATGCCTAACATTCTCCGTGAATAAAATATATTCCATGTCAATGTGCCTATATTTTTTTTTTTTACATTGTGCAACTAATTCAGGCATTGCCGTTCACCGATGTTTAAATATTTTTATTTATGTACAAGCTTGATGCATTAAACCAGCAATTACGCATTCCACTGGCATACGCACACAAGGTGTCGTGGAATGAGTAACAATTTGTTGAAAATATGTCAGCCAGAAGAAAAGTGGTACTTTTAAATCAAAAGGTCGATAAGTATTTAAAACTCTTATTCTTTCATTTCCACTTCCAACAATTGGTTCCATAAACAAAGCAGTCAGACTTATGAAAGGCATGCTTGCGTATACTTTGAAGACCCACCTATTAAGGACATTTTTTCAATTATTATAATACAAACTTTTCCACACAAAAAGAATTATAAAAATCTCACCTTAAATGGCTGTCAGCCATATTCTGTATAGAAATTTCCTCCGAATCTCGAGGTATGCATTGATCTTCCACAAGCATTTTTAAAAGAAGAACAATTTTATCATGTTTGATTACAACACACAATGCCTTACACATGGTGCACAAAACAGAAGCTATATAATAAGAAATTTTGAAAAAAGTCTGAGTAGGATTCTCAGAAAAATGTACCAAAAATAATAAAGTTATAAGGTCCAAAATCATAAAAGTTAATGCTAAGAATGTAATGATACTATAGAGTAATTTTAAAAATAAACTAGAATGATTTGAATGCCACATTCTGAAAATTTTAAGAGAAGAAATTGGCAGAGGAATCATATGTTGAATGTCTCTTTCACGTTTTTTATAATGATTATGTTTTTTATTAATTTCTTTCATTTTTATCCTAAACGAATAAAAACTTTTAAAAGATTTCAGTTCGCTTCAAGAAACTTAAGAGAACTAAATAACGAAACATTTGTTTTGCTCTCCTCGTTTTTCATAATGACGCTTTTCATCATAAGAATCAATATGCCTTAACGCATCAATTACACGTTGTCTATTCGAAATATACAATCCTCCCGCCTTCACAATTATTTAAATGCTTAGATAATTGCTTACAGCATGCACTACCTATTTACACACGTAGAAAGCGATCAAGAATTCATGTCATTAGTGCAGCCCAGCCCTATGCATTGACGTTAGTTCACGTAGCTTCTTAGCGTAAGCTGAGTTGTAGGTGGCGCTGAGTGGCATGTAAACCTGAATTTGTCAACGAATACATGTCAGATGTATAGGCAGGCTCCTTTTTGTACCATTTTTATCTAATAGCAAGTTTTTTGACAAATGATTTTAATTCGAAATTATGGGGGAAATTAAGAACGAAAAAGACCCTCCAAAAGAAAAGAAAATCAAAAACACGGAAATAGTTGAAAAGAAAAGAAAAGGCGGAAACCGGTGTATAGCTCCAGGATCTACTTCGGGTTATGATTCTAATCCTACGAAAGTTAGTGTTTTTCCTGCGCCAAAAGGTGAAAGGTAAAACTATGGTAGAAAGCAATAAGACGCGACGATTTAATTTTAAAACCGGGGCATAAAGTGTGTGAGTTACATTTTGCTCCGAAAGATACTTTGTTGGAAAGACAAATAAAAGCGGCTGATGGAAGAACTGTTCTCG
>CAKNYM010052049.1:107861-119497 GCA_932195095.1 Andricus curvator
CCCCCCCCCCATTCCAGTAACAGAAGTTTTGGTGGGACTGACGTTACAACTAGACTCTCCACCGTACGACGAATAATCACTTAATTTGGACATGATTTCAGCTCACAAAACAAATCTCGCGCATAAAGATGATAGTTGGGTGTACAATATAAACATGAATAATACAAACAATAAAGTAGCCTCGGAATGGACTGAAACTTTGATTTACGAAACGCATAATCACGGTAAGCGTAAAGGTCGAGTTTCAGGCGATGAATGGAGACTGGGTGTTTGGAATGCTAGAGGAGTGAATGATCTTAAAGTAAGAGAACTACGAGAAACTATGCATGCAAGGAAACTAGATATTTTATGTGTACCTGAGACGAAGAAAAAGGGTTGCGAAAGTAGAAACATAGAAAATGGGGTGTTGAAAGGCGGTTTTGAAATATGGTCAGGAGTAGGTAGTAAATCACATGGTTGTCAGGGGGTCGGTTTAATCATGAATGAAAAAGCAAGACAACATCTCAAAGATCATGGGTTTGTATCTCCCAGATTGTTGTGGGCTAAAATGAAGGTAGGAATCAGAAGATTATTCATCATAGCGTGCTACGCCCCAGTTGATAATGACCCGAGAGAAGTCAAAGATGCCTTCTGGGACACTTTAAATGATACAATAAGTATTTGCGATCAAGGTGAAAGAATAATTCTGCTAGGAGATATGAACGGATGGGTCGGTGTCCAACGTCAGGATACATATACAGAAAGGGTGCTAGGTAAATTTGGGGATGCAACAAGAAAAAATTATAACGGGGAAAAATTAGTTAGCTTATGCTTAGAAAAGGGCCTATTTATTACAAATACTTGGTTTAGACATAAAATGATCCACATGTACAACTGGAGTAAAGGAAATAGCCACAGTATAATTGACTTTGTTATTGCGGATGAAAGACTAAGGGAACTATTTAATGAGGGGTTCCGAATGCAATACTGATCATTACCTCTTAGTCTCCAAAATAAATTTAGGACGGGGATGGAGAAGAAAGAGAACAACAAAAATAAAACAAACGCGAATAAAGATTGAAAATTTACAGAAACCGGAAGTGCGAATAGACTTTCAAAATAAGTTAAACGAACGTATAAATGAGACAATTTGGAAGGGGTTATTAAACAATAAAGATTTAGAGGTATGTGGCACGGCGGTTGTAGGAAGAAAATCTGGTGATGCATGGTGGAATGATGAAATTGAGGCAGCCCAAAAAGAAAAGAAAGAAGCGCACGAAAGAAAGTTGCACATTACAGGTCTTAGCGATGAGGAGGGAAATAGACTTGAAAATGGTTACAGACACAAAAAGAGAAAAGTTAAACGACTAGTCAAAGAGAGTAAAGAGAAAATCAGAACAGAAGAAGAGAGGAAAATACAAAACAGCTTTGAAGGAATTATGAAACTGTTATATAAACAGTTGAAGGAAAGTAAAAATACAGAGTTTGCGAGCATGAGAAACAGCAAAGGTGAAATGCTATATGATATAGACGAGATAGTAGACGCTTTAAAAGACTCTTTTGAAGAACTATTAGGAGGTGAAGATATAGGACAACAAAACTGCGGCATAGAACATAATGCATTAGAAAACCCAATTGAAAAAGTCTGTGTCACTGAAGTCAGAGACATAATAAAGAACTTGAAAAACGGTAAGGCTGCTGGTGTGGACAGTATCAGCGCTGAAATGCTTAAATACGGTGGCGAGTACATACCTCACAGGTTGTGCGAATTAATAAATTTATGTATCGAGACGGGGGAAGTCCCAGACGATTGGAGAAAAGCGATTATCGTACCAATACACAAAAGAAAGGGAGATAAAAGCAACTGCAGTGATTACAGAGGTATCAGCCTTCTAAGTACCGTAAGTAAAATATACTCAAAAATACTTATTACAGATCAGGGCAGATCAGATATTTAGTCTAAGACAGATCACAGAAAAAAGCTTGAGAGTTGGAAAGAAAGTTTGCTGTGCATTTATTGACCCAGAAAAAGCATTTGACAAGGTAAATAGAAGTAAACTTTGGGAAGTCCTTAAAGAGTACGGAGTAAATGGAGGGCTCCTGCAAGCAATAAAAACAATATATAAAGGTAGTAAAGCGAGTGTAAGGGTAAATGAGAAACTGAGTGACTGGTTCGATATTATGCAAGGCGTGAAGCAAGGATGCGTTATGTCCTCGTGGCTATTTATCATATTCATAGATAAGTGTTTAAGAACTGCACTCTTCGACGAAGAAGGTGTAGATCACCAAACAGTCAAGGTACGTGGGTTAGCTTTCGCAGATGACAAGATTGTTATAGCAGAATCAGTCGAGGACTTGCAAAGAATGTTGAATAAACTTAATACAAGCATGAAGGACATGGGACTCAAAATTAACGTAAATAAAACAAAAATTATGGTGTTTGAGGGAAAAAGTGAGAAAACAATATGCAACATTGTCCTAAATGATGAGAGATTAGAACAAGTTGACCAGTACGTATATCTAGGTAGTCTATTCACTAGCGACGGAAAAATAGATGGGGAGTTAGATAGGCGCATAAATAAGGGTAAGCAGGTTATCGGTAGAGCAGGGTCCATCCTCACAAATAAAAACATATCAAAAAAAGTTAAAATGGCCATACATAATTCTATATTCGTACAGACTGTACTATACGGTAGCGAGACATGGACCTGTCAAGAAAAGGACTGGAGTAAAATTAACGCGATCGGCATGAAACGTCTGCGCATAATATGCGGGAAAACACTGATGGACAAAGTCCGAAACGAGACAATCCTCAAAGAATGTGGTGCAAAAGAGACAATAGTTGACACATGGGAAAGAAATCAGTTAAGATGGTTCGGTCATCTTGAAAGAATGAAAGATGAACGACTGACCAAACAAGTGTATAAAGGTAAAGTTAATAGCAGAATGTCCAGAGGTAGACCACCGAAAGAATGGTTAGAATCTGTAAATGAAAAATTAATCAGAAGAGACATACGAAGCCATAGAAACACAAGAGCTTGCATGAAAAAATGCATGGACGTGATGGAAGCTAGAGTAGTATGCCAGGACAGAAAAGTGTGGCGACAAATAGTTTGTAAACAGAGTGGCAATAGAATGAATGACGCCTGAAACAAAGACCTTGGATACTAATGGGCCCAAGTGGGGAACCAAACATAACAATTTAGTTAGGCTCTTCACTTGGGGTGATCGCTAGAGAGATTGATCAGCAACCTGGGTCGGAGCAGTGTTGCGGAATAAGCGTGTAATTTAAATAAATAACACGAGGATTCCAGATCAATCTAAAATATTTATACCTAACACCTATATACCTATCTACCTTATACCTATATACCTACATACCTTACACCTATATACCTATTTAACATATGCCTATCTACTCTATACCTACACACCCATATACACACTACCTTTCTCCAACCGAGCAAGTCACGCCTACCCCGAAAGAGAAATGGCTTAATGGTATAATAATAAATAATAAATAACTAGTGAAATATAAAAGATTATAAACTATTATCGTTGATACAATTTATTCCATTATTCTTATAAATTCATTACTTATTTCTTCAGAATTTGAATATTGAAAACATTCTCAATAAAATATAAATTCCTAAGAAATCCAAGGATTAGAAAGAACAGGCCCGCTAACCAATAATTCCCTAGAGTAACAAAGGTGCAAATGCAGTCAGCTTGCCCATTGACAGTTGACGAGTTTATGAACTCTGAGGAATTTTCTTAGCTAAAATCATCTAAAATTTTGAACGCCATGAGCTCGCTCAATTATTATATAAAAAAATCTGAAAAAAAATCACAAGAGTTTTTCCACTATGAAGATTCAGTTTCTAGTATTGGATGGTCAAAAGTCGAAAATACGTTATTCTGGACATGTCTGTCTGACCAATTCTATTATATTACTAAATTTTTTTCGCTGAAAGGCATTGACCCCTGGACACTTTTCGAAAAAATTTCGAATCTGAATTTTAAAAGTACATATTCTTATAGAAAATGTAATTGCTAGTCTTTTTTCTATAGATAGAAAAGTTCTAGATTTGCCGTTTTTAAAATAAACCCGAAAACCTGTTTATTAGGAATACCAAATTTGTTTGTCTTCTTACTTCAACTCGCTACAATTCAGTAAATTCTCTGAATTTTTTAAATAAAATTTACATTAAATGTTCTTTCTGAAGTTGTAAGGCTGGTAGAGTAAATAAGACATGAAAAGATTATGTAAAAAAAAAGTTATAAATTGTTACCTAACACATTGCCTGAATCATGCATTCATATCTTTAAGCTCATGGGGAGTTAAACGAATTTTAAACAACAAAATACTTCCAGTGGAAAAGTTGTTCGTAAAGGTTTGAATATATTTTCTGTGGAAATAATTATTCAAAATAAATCATCAGCAAGATATTAGGAAGGTTTCATTGCGGCGAACGCATCAAGTTCATGTATACATGTGAATAAACGATCCGCGCAGTCGAAATGAAACATTCCTAATTTTAAAATGATTTATTTTGATTAATTGTTTCTGTAAAAAATATAATCATGCTTTTGCCAAATTTCTTTCTTCAGCGAGAAAAATGCATAGGCGGTTATAGAATCCCGTCCGTTAATTTGAATAATTTTTAATTTGGAGTGTAACTGAGAACGGGGCTTTAGAGCCCTATTTAGACACGAGACGGATTGTTGCATGCCCTTAAAAATATTAACTATTAACTATTAACTATTAACTATTAACTATTAACTATTAACTATTAACTATTAACTATTAACTATTAACTATTAACTATTAACTGTTAACTATTAACTATTAACTATTAACTATTAACTATTAACTATTAACTATTAGATATGAACAATTAATTCAAATTAAAAGATTATTTTACATGCATTAGTATTTTAAAATAATTAATAAACAAATTGTGAAAATTCAAAAAATGCAAGGGGATACTAATAAAAATGGTTGATTTTTTAGATAATAAATGCATCATATTCGGCTTTCAACGTACTTCAGCAGGCGGTCAAAAGATAAAATAATGCAAGAAAATTATTTTGACCTGTGAAGAGAGACTTCCTTGTTACTTGCATATCTTTCACAAAAGAAACGAATAATTTTGGACCAGCTCCTTTTTCAAGAAATGCAATTGCAAATTATTTGATAAGTTTTGTAAGATTTTGATAATTCATTAAAATGTTTATAATTATAGTCAAGTAATCTAATACATGGATCTTGTATGTATAAGATACTTTGCTTCGAAGAAAATCGGAATAAAAAATGGCGAATTTTTATGAATCTTATTATATTGTACCTTCAATGAAACAAAATTCACATGATCCAATTAAATAGGTTCCTTTGACTTTTTTTTGTACCAATGAATTGTTTGCTTTAGATGAGAACATATAGTTTAGAGGCAAACGCGTCATTCCTCGACTTAGAGAAGAGATTAAGAGATAAATAGTTATTTAAATTAAGTAATATACCCATGTGTGGATCAAGTAATTTAGTTTCTTTGAGTAGAAGAAATATTTTTTCCAATAAAATAATTATTCATTGCATTGAGCAGAATATTTATTAGATGCTAAACGTTGACACAATTATTATGAATAAATAATTATAAAAATTGAATAAATATTTTCTTCAAGTTAATGTAGAGCTATTTCATTGGAAGTAATCGCAGATTGAATGAAAAATCTGCAATTAATTAATTCGAAAAAGATTTGTTCGAACAAAGGAAACACTTAATTGAAATAAATACATGTGCATTTCGTTAAAATACGTTTTTTTTAATTGAAAATGTTGGCATATTTGTTTTAATAATATATTTATTTCAGTGCAAACCAAATAAAATATTCGCTTGGTGGACTGAACATATCATCTCACAATAGAAATTAGTTCCCAAGAAAATATGTTAATTACAAATGTTCACCATAATTTTTTTGAAAATGTGATGATCTATCTTGCTGACTATCATCTGATACTACTCTTTTCTCAGCATCAACACTGCCTGTACTTTAAATATTTTGGAGAGTGCGTTCCTCTTGCTTGTTTGTTCTCGGAATAGCATAACTTGAGGGTTCTTATCTCCAGAATTGAGTGTATCTGCTAGTCAATGAATGTAAACTACTCTACTGACAAGGTAAACGCTTACATTATATGGCTCTCTATCAGGTTTTTGCCTAATTTTCATTGGAGACTGGAGAGGCAACATGCATATGGAGATAATACGATGCAAATTAAAAGCCCGAATCAGCTTGGAATCTTTGTTCTGACATTTTATCAAATCAAGCACAAAAGTCAATTTCAAGGGCACGACCCTTTGGCAATGGTGCACATGATCTGCTCCCTTCGTAACCTGACCGATTTCTGCAGCTTTCATACACAATTCCTAGAAGGATTTATCAGGATTCAAAGTTTTTAAATTCAATTTTAGTCATCATGATTGGTTCTGCTCAGTTTTGCTTTGTAGAGAAGTAATTCTTCCTCTCTTTTATTTGCAGATAGAATTTATTTTCGCATTATTATTTGAATTAACCTTGCTCGGTTATGTTTTGGTTTTAATGTAAATCATATTTACTGTCTTTACTACACATGACACTGATGAATCTGCCTTCTTTCAAGCTTATGTAGTTTACCGTGGCTACTGAATGCTTTAATAAATTATTTTAATTTGAGCTTCACCTCTATCATATCAGGGACGAGCCCTAGTTTTCAAGTTGATGTTTTAGCTTTTTCCTCCATTCATTTAAATTTGAATTAAAATTTAATACTATTTCATATAAAAATTCTGATTATTTCTTTTTTCATAGGACTGTTCCCTGTGCTCACTGAAATGTTGCAGCCCGATAACACTGATCTAGCAGGGTGCTCGAAGGCCGGGCCAGATACAAGCGTTTCCTTCGACAGATTTGATCTTCCAATCTGTCTGCGTTGAACAAGGTATCTGCGACTAACATGCTTGCCGCTCTGGAAACAGCAACATCGTCGCAAATGGAAGAGATCCAATCCTTAAAATGGTCAGGAAATACGAGATGATTGGCAATGGAATCGAAGCAAGAAGCTATTATTTAAAAAGATTAAGGAAAGTAAAAGTACAGAGTTTGCCAGCATGATAAATAACAAGGGCGAAATGCTAGGGATACTGGACGCTTTGGAAGCCTGTTTTGAAGAATTATTAGGAACACACAAAAAATTGGGGTATCAAATTGTTGCAGATATTTTGATCTAAGATTTCAACTCAATATAATTCGCTTTAGAGGATCAATGAAAGTTAATGAGCACAACTCCAGGGCGTACTAACATTAGTATGCAATGCAGAATGACAAGAGTGGGTTTATGAAAGTTGACCGCAAAAGGAAGCGGTTTTTTAAATGTTACTCTGAACATAGAGACTTATTTAGAGTTGAAAAATAATTTTTGAAATAATAAAGTGATTGATGGCGTTAATAATATTACAGGTGTTCAAAATACACCTTCCTCGAGGAAGTTGTGTTCATAACTAAAATTTCAGACAACCTCATGGGTTTTCGAAGGTCTCGTCATTCTAAGAAGTAAACTCAGTAGTCTAGGTTCTTGAAATACACCTTAGTCTTGGAAGTTATGTTCGTAATAGAATTTTAAAACACGCTGATCGTTTTTCAAAAGTCTCGTCACTCTAAGAATTAAACCCGGTTGTCCAGGTGTTCAAAATACATCCTTCTCGAGAGAGTTGTGTCCATAACTAAAATTTAAGACACGCTGATCTTTTTTTGAAGGTCTCTTCATTTCGAAAGGTAAACTCGATAGTCCAGGTGTTTAAAATACATCCTCCTCAGGGAAGTTGTGTTCGTAAGTGTAATTTGAAACACCTTGATCATTTTCGAAGGTCTTGTCATTCTAAGAATTAAAGCCGGTAGTCCAGATGTTTCAAATACACCTTCCTCGAGGAAGTTGTGTTCATAACGCAAATTTTAAACCTCGTGGGTCCAGCGTGCCTCCTGCTTCATTTTCTAAACGCAACTTTCTAAGGGAAGATGTATTTTGAACACCTGGATTACGAAGTTTACTTCCTAAAACGACAATACCTTAGAAACACGGTTACGGTGCCTTAAAATTCTGTTCTGAACACATCTGTCTTGGTGATGATGTGTTTTGAATACCTGGACAACAAGGCTTACTTCCTAGAACGTCTAGACCCTGAAAGAACGGTCAAGGTGAATAAAATTTCAGTTATGAACGCACCTTCCTCGAAGAAGATGTATTCTGAATACCTGGACTACCAGATTTACTTCTAAGAAGGACAAGACCTTCGAAAACCCATGAGGGTATCTCAAATTTCAGTTATGAACACAACTTTCTCGAGGACTACACCTGGACTACCAGGTTTACTTCTTAGAATAACGAGAAATTCGAAATATTATCAGTGTGACTTAAATTTTAATTATGAATGCAACTACCTCGAGGAAGATATATTTTAAACACCTGGAGCACCAGGTTTATTTTTCAGAATGGCTAGACCTTCAAAAGACGGTTGAAGAATCTTAAATTTCTATTCTGATTACACTCTTTTCCGTGATGTTCTCTGAATACCTGGACTACATGAAGGTTATTCCTTAGAGGAACGAGACCTTGGAGGAAAGGTCAAGCAATTTCAAATATCTATTGTGAACACACGATCCTCGAATATATAGTTTGAACATCAAGGCTACTAGGTTCACTTTTCAGGTTGGCTAGACCTTCGAAAAACGGTTAAAGAATCTTAAATTTCTATCGTGAACACATCTTCCTCGGGGAAAATGTATTTTAAGCACCTGGACTACCAGGTTCACTTCTTAGAATGACAAGACCTTTAAAAAATTATCAACGTAACTAAATTTCAGTTCTGAACGCCCTGCAGTTGACGATTTTCGCTGAGTAAATGATTTTTTTTCAAAATTCGATTAATAATTTAATTTCAAACGGTTTGTATTGTTTTGTTTATCATTCAGGTCAAAGGTTTAAATAATTTCATAATGTGTTGAGTAGTTAATATGTAATGACAAATAATTGATCTCGAAATTTGAATCAAGTTGATCACGAATATAGATATCATAACGTTGCATCTTTTTGATCCATTCGCCGTATCAACTTGATACCTTATAGTTTTGTGTGAGATGAAGCTATATGGCACCAAAACTGCGATATAGAACATGCTGCGTTAGAAAACTCTATTAAGAAAGTCTGTGTCACTGAGGTTAGGGATACAATTCAGAACTTAAAAAACGGTAAGGCTGCTGGTGTAGACAGCATTAACGCTGAAATGCTTAAATACGGTGGCGAGTACATACCTCACAGGTTGTGCGAATTGATAAATTTATGTATTGAGGTGGGAGAAGTTCCAGATAACTGGAAAGAAGCGATTATCGTACCAATACACGAAGGAAAGGGAAATAAAAACAACTGCAATAATTACAGAGGTATCAGCTCATTGAGTACCGTGAGTAAAATATACTCAAAAATGCTTATTCGCAGGGTAATGAAAATAAAATAAGAACAGATATGGGAAGCCCAAAGTGAATTTATGCCAGGAAGATCATGTTCAGATTAAATATTTAGCTCACGACAGGTCACAAAAAAAAGTTTGAGAGTAGGAAAGAAAGTTTTCTGTCCATTTTTTGACCTAGAAAAAGTATTTCGTAAGGTGAATGGAAGTAAACTTTGGGAAGTTTTGAAAGAGTACGGAGTCAATGAATGGCTCCTACAATCAATAAAAACTATATATACTGGTAGCAAAGTAAGTGTAAGGGATGGAAAACTGAGTGACTGGTTCGATATTATGCACGGTGTTAGACAAGGATGCGTTATGTCCTCATGGCTATTTATTATATTCATGGACAAGTGTCTAAGAATGGCCCTCTTTGACGAACAAGGTGTGGATCTCGAAACAGTAAGGGTACGTGAGTTAGCGTTCGTAGATGACATGATTGTTATGGCAGAATCAGTCGAGGACTTGCAAAGAATGTTAAATAAACTTAATACAAGCATGAAGAACATGGGCTTCAAAATTAAGGTAAATGAAACAAAAATGTGCAACATTGTCCTAAATGATGAGAGATTAGAACAAGTTGACAAGTACGTATATCTGGGTAGCCTATTCACTAGCGACGGAAAAATAGATGGGGAGTTGGAGAGGCACATAAATAAGGGTAAGCAGGTTATCGATAGACCAGGGTCCATGCTCAGAAATAAAAACATATCAAAAAAAGCTAAAATGGCCACACATAATTCTATATTCGTACAAACTGTACTATACGGTAGCGAGACATGGACCTGTCAAGAGAAGGACAGGAGTAAAATTAACGCGATTGGCATGAAACCTATTCGCACAATATGCGGAAAAACACTGATGGACAAAGTCCGAAACGAGATACTCCTCAAAGAATGTAGTGCAAAAGAGACAATAGTTGACACATGGGAAAGGAATCAGTTAAGATGGTTCGGACATGTTGAAAGAATGAAAGATGAACGACTAACGAAACAAGTGTATAAAGGTAAAGTAAATGGCAGAATGCCCAGAGGTAGACCGCCAAAAGAATGGTTAGAATCTGTAAATGAGACACTAATCCGAAGAGACATAGGAAGCCATAGAAACACGAGAGCTTGCATAAAAAAATGCATGGACGTGAATGAAGCTAGAGTAGTATGCCAGGGCAGAAAAGTGTGGCGACAAATAGTTTTTAAACAGGGTGACAATAGAGTAAATGACGCCTGAAACAAAGACCTTGGATACTAAATGGGCCCAAGTGGGGAACCACACATAACAATTTTGCGAGGCTCTTTACCTGGGGTGATCGCTAGAGAGATTGATCAGCAACCTGGGTCGGAGCAGTGTTGAGGAATGAACATGTCATTTGAATAAATAATACGAGAATTCCAGATCAATCTAAAATATCTGTACCTAACACCTATATACCTATCTACCTTATACCTATATACCCACCATACACACAACTATTTTTCAACCGAGCAAGTCACGCCTACCCCGAAAGGGAAATGGCTTAATGGTATAATAATAATAATGTGGCGACCCCATCGCCCGAGAGCTCCGGCTCTTGCAGTCAGCCACGTTGCTTTGGGCTAACTCCCCAATGCAATGAATTATGCGGTTACGACACCAGTATCGCGCAGTGCCACCCACAATAGGCCTCTCTCGGATGGAGGCCATGGTTCAGTTGGGAGTGGCAATAGGACCGAACCGAGGCGACGACCAGGCAATGGCCCCGGACAAACGCGAGAACATTGATTTAAGTGGTCGGACCAACTCAGGAGAGACATCCTTACCTGTTGGCAAAGAAGCTCACCGGCGCGAAGAGGATTCATGCAGAGGTTACATGACCGTTGGGTCAATATGCACCCGGAATATGCTCATCAAACGCCTCAGTATTTAAGAGATCAGGTATCCTTTTTGCGAAGAAGCGGATATGAGGCTCTTTATCAACAAGAAGAAGAGCAGCATCCTCCAGCGAACATTCCACCCGTTCCAGCAAGACCACCTTTGCAGATAGCCGATAATGCTAACATGAGAAGTAGGAGATCTATCCACCAAAAAGTCTTTCTCAGGATGGACAAATTAGCTGAAGCTAATACTGCTCTCCCCGATTTG